>ML382256.1:0-87881 GCA_005239525.1 Nicotiana knightiana | reverse complement strand
CTGTTTCCCCCCCCTGTCCCCCCCCCCCCCAAAAAAAAATCTCACCTATTCCCTATCCCCACCACCAGTCAGCCAACCACCACCCCAACCCCTCAGGGATACTGCCCAACACGTGGGATAAAACAGAATTTCCATTCTTCACCCATGTTTTAGTTGATATTAATCTATTTCTTGCTCTCATATCTTTTTGATTAATTTATAGCCTAATTCATCTACAAGCTTAATAACTTCACTAACATTTATTTCGTGCCTAGTGCCTACTAGTCAAATTTTTGTACGAAAATTACTTTCAAATAAATTATACTCCCTCTGTTACAATTTAGATGAGGTAGTTTGACTTAGCATGGAGTTTAAGAGAAAAGAGGGAGATTTTTGAAACTTGTGGTCTTAAAAACTTAAGGGTAAAAACTTTGTAGGGCCATGACATTTGTGGTTATAAAAGCTTCTCATTAAGGATAAAATGGGTAAAATGAAAAGTTTAAAGATAATTTTTTTCTAATTATAGAAATGTGTCATTCTTTTTAGAACGGACTAAGGACAGTGCGTCATCTAAGTTGAAGTGGAGGGGCCTGAAGAGACCTTTCTTACCATCTATGCCAAAAAAAGGACACACACATTATAATCTCAATCAAAGTACCCTACCTATAGTTTGTTGGTATTATGGTCCATCGTGAACCCAAAAGACTCTAAGAGGTAAAAGGAAACAAATACAGAATGGCATCTAAACGATGGTTTAAATTGCTGAATTTGATGCAGGCTCAAAACCTAATCATATGATTCGCACTTCTCAGACATTCAATCTTCCAGATCAGCGTCAATTGAGTGTAAGAAGGAAGAGGGAAAAGGAATATTTAAAAGTGCAACTGCAAAAAAAAAAAAATCACGTAAGGTTTACAAATCATTTTTCCCTCTGATAGATTCTAGCTTTTTTATAGTTCCATCCGAGTGAAAAATACACACTCGCACACACATTTGCAATACAGGCTTTAGTTACAGCATAGTCAAGCCTGAGTTGGTTTCTAACAGGAAAACGATCAGACTAGTGTTAAAACATGGCAAGGGGGAAATTAACGTTTGATTGAAAATTATGGCCCATCAGGATTTGAGAAGAAGAGAGAAACATGCAATTCATGGTATGTCGGAAAGCCAGCACAATTCACTGGTTAGGTTAACTGAATAAGTTTCTTTTTTTAAAATTAATACTTACTGAAAAAGCTTCTAAAGGTTGTTTCATGAAACATCTTGATATTTCAACTGAAAAGATGTCACTAATATGGAATCTTCTCATAAATGATACAGATGTGCAGATGTAAAACTTCTACCTGAGTTGGGTAAAACTCTAAAACAAGGAAATAACACTCAGGCATTAAGCACAGCATATTATCTCAGAGAAAAACAGAATCTATCCATACATAAAACGGCTGATTTTGCAACTATAGAGATAAAGGAAACCACTGCCTATATTTATCCCCCAAAAAATAAGGAAGCAACTGCATATGTAAAGCATAGCCGGCCCTAAACTAGGATAAAGGAGAAGGATTGGAAGGTTGATAACCAAGCATAAGAAGCATTTAATTATGATAACTCCTCTAAATTGATAGTGATAGAGAAAACTACTATAATGATGTGCTAACAAGGCAGACAAATGATTGACGAATGAGAAACTATCAAGTATTGTCTTCACTAATTTGCTAGGCCTCCATTCAACTAACAAGAAAACTAAGAAACAAGTAGATAAAGATAGTGATCCAGGTTGAGATTACTCACTCTCAATAGATGCAAATCTAAGGCAGAAAAGTTCATCTTTCAATTCACCATCAGCAAAATCTGGTGCATGCCACAAGCAAGACTTCTCATTTCCAGCATGTTCCTGAAGTGTCATCGTTGGGAGAACTGGATAACACGTCCAAAACATATACTCGTCAAGAAAAAATTAAACCCAAAAAAAAAAGATGAGAAGAGAAACTAGACTTCAGATCACCCAAGCAAATGAAACTGATTCATAACGAGAATTAGGACAAAAGTAACTACACTGTAAACTGCGATAAAGATCCTCTATATTCATTATACTTCATTCGAACAAGTTTCATTAGAATACTCAATAATTTATGCACCCAAGGGTGTGGCCTAGTGGTCAATGAAGTGGGCGAGAACCATAAGTTTCAGGTTCAAATCCCAGCGGAGGCCAAAAACACTAGGTGATTTCTTCCCATCTATCCAAGCCTTGGTGGATAGAGTTACCTGGTACATGTTGCTAGTGGAAGGTGGCAGGTATCCCACGCAAGCTAGCCCGAACACCACGGTTATCCAAAAAAAAAAATACTCAATAACTTCTTTGACAAATTAGGGGTCCTCTAAGACTACAGATTCCCTAAATCACATCTCTACACTAACATACAAATCTCTTTCCTAACTCAAACGATTCCTGCTAACAGGACAACCTGTCAACAGATCATAAAATAGTAAATTTAATTTCAAAAAGGTTGAGAAATCTATATCCTACTTTACACTGAATTTTACATTCTTTATGCATGTAG
This sequence comes from Nicotiana knightiana, assembly GCA_005239525.1. Lineage (NCBI taxonomy): Eukaryota > Viridiplantae > Streptophyta > Magnoliopsida > Solanales > Solanaceae > Nicotiana > Nicotiana knightiana. The sequence continues at coordinate 85,344 of ML382256.1, read as the reverse complement.
TCCAAATCTCGTCATCCTTTTATAGATATAGGAAGTATAATATTATTTAATACCTCTTATATTCCTCTATATATGACACTCTTTCCATTTTGTTCAATTCTAAAAAGATTGACACCTTTTAGATACTAGGACTTAATCTTCAGTCTTAAGATTCTTACTTTACCCTTTATAGAATGCTCTAGCAGGAATTGTCATGAAATATTCATATAATAAGGAGGGCCCCCAAAAATAATTTTCTTTAAAAGAAAAACAGACCAAGGTGGTTGGCACAGATCTTAAGGGTCTTGGATTGGCGCATAACAAGGCGAACTTTGCCAGTTTCCTTATGCTTCAATAGCTTCACAGTTCCAGCACCTCTCTCTTTCCACTGATTCCCATCTTTGTCGAACCTATAAAGCTTGGCTTTCCTGCAAATTTTATTTCAAAAGAGAAGAAAATCAGATCCGAAATCACACAACAAATTAACTGCATCGACACTCCTATTCAGAACACATCATCTATATTTGGAAGGTGAGAGCACTAAACAGCAGATTCGGGAAAATGGTTTATTAATTAACCCTAGAATTGGATCAACGGGCAATAAACAGATTCAGACGGAAAATTAACTGCATTGACACTCATACTCCGGACCCTAGAATTGGATAAATGCAAAAGCAATGAACAGATTTTGGGCGGACTAATTGACTGCATTGGCACTTATACTTTGAAGCAGCCATTCTTTGAACAACTAGGTTACTAACCCTAGAATTGGATTAATGGACAAGTAATAAAGAGGTTCGGATGGACAGGGGCGTAATATATGGTTCGGCCACAGTAGCTTTGACCAAAACCCTACATATTTTGTTACGAAATCCACAAAATATGAACAAATATTAAATTCCGAACCCATTTATTAGCGGTTGAGGTCGATATGCTAGAATCTCTAACCCATAAAGTTCAAATCCCAGATCCACCACTGGGTGCAGATATTTAACTATTTGACACTTGTACCCCACCAATCTTCTTTTAAATAAGAGAACATTTAAACTGAATTACTGGACAAGCAACAAAGAGTTTCCCACTAAAATTTAACTGTGTTGACACTTGTAATCCAAACCCGATCATTCTATTTTGAAAGAAGTATGTAAAACGGCATATTTGAACAATTGGACTATTAACTAACCCTAGAATTGGATTAATGGACAAGAATAAACAGATTTCCGTGCAAATTAATTGTGTTGATATACACGCCCTCCAAACTCCATCATTCTTTTTCAAACGGAAGAATATATAACACAGACATATCTGATAAATTGGGTCATTGATCCAATTGCTTTGACTCGGACCCTGTATATGTGTTTTTTTTAAAATATACTAAGTACAAATAACTGATTTCGACCTCAGTAAATCAAATGAGCTCATGGTACAATCCCGAATCGAATCCATAAAGTTCAAATCCTAGATTCCACTTGAAGGAGTATTGAAAATGACAGATTTGATCAATTGCGTAATGAATTAAACCCTAGGACTAAATCAATTGAAAAGCATTAAATATCAAGAGAGAGAGAGAGAGAGAGAGAGAGGAAATTACAAATCAATGATGGGATCTTCATTCTCCTCGCCAGTTGATACGGCAACTTCTTCGAGCTTGACAATTGGGGCAACCTGAGCACCGGTATCTTCATCATCGGCTCCGGCTGCTTCTTCTTCTTCTTCCCTGTTCTCGAGTTTAGGCTCAGTGCTTGCCATTGATATTGGATGTGAATTGTGATGCAGAGAGGATTGTAGAGAGTCAAAACAGTGGAGCAGAGGTTTTGAATCAAACCGTTTGATTAATGAATGGAATGATCTCCAAGGACTAAGGGTTTTATATTGGATTTCTTTAGGGGTTTGAATGAATAGGGTTTCTTTAATAATCAATTAATACTCCAATTTTTTTTAAATAGAATGAAGTAATTCAAAATAGGAGAGTTAAATTATTATTATTATTATTATTATTATTTAATGTTAGAGAACAAATGAAACTAGTGTGGTTTGAAGTTGTTTGAACTTAGCATCATGGAGATAATGCTTCAAAGATAGGATTCAAAATTTGGACTTTATATATTCAAGAATTATACTACAACTCATTTAATTTATTGGATTTGAATCAATAATGCATTGGATTCAATATTTATAGTTCTTATTCATAAATTTTTATAGCGTACAAGATCCGAATTAATAATGGTGCTTTCAGGTCAACTGAACTCATAACTCACAATTTACCTCCACCCCTTAGTGTTATACGTAAAGATGAGCTTAATATATTTCTCTTTTTTTTCGTACTTAATGTTTCATTCAAGCATAATTTTTTAATGCTTGCTTGTAGAAAACTATGGTGTATTTAAATTATTGTAAGATCGTTTGTAATATCATTTGAGTTACCAAGCAACCCTCTTCGTCAAAACTTAGGCAGCTCAAGAAAACAAAAAACACTTTGACATTTTTAGTCTCTACTAAAATTTGAGCCCTCAACTTCATGATTTTCACCCCTTAAGCAACACCTTGGATGCTACCTTATATAGTGAGACCTCTATAACAATTATTCTTTATAGCAATACTTCACTATAACGGCTAAATTTTCTCTGAAACAATTCATGTTATGTTTTAATATATATTATCTATAATAACATTTTACTATAATAACAAAACAAAATAAAATCGGAACAAACGAAACTGCTATAGAGAAATTTATCAGTAAGTCCGTAACTTATTCACTTCAATAATGGCACTTTATTATTTTTGTTAATTTTTCGATATGGAGTGGTGGATAGTATACATATTAATATCACAAACAACTCTCAGCTATCTTATTGAAGCTTTTGATAATAGAGCATTATAGCACTGGAAGCCCAAATGAATAATTTTAATGACAAAAGTGTCAAGACAAGGACAAAAACTGCCCATGCCATTCTTGTATTGCAAAAGGCCGCCAAAGAAGATCCACAACTACCTCAATATCCCACATTTAACTAACAATCAACAAATAGTTCTTGGAATTGAATCAAATCAAAGTTGTAGCAACATATCAAGATTCACCACCATTTGATTCTCCTTCCATTGGCTCAGCTTGAGATGAGTCTTCTGTCTTCTCACCTTTCTTTGCTGCAAGTCAAAGGGTTTATAGATATCGTGAGAATTCATAGCAATCACCAGCTACAACTACGCCTCAATCTCAAACAAGTTGGGAATGAGAATTCAAAGAAATCGCCAGTTGCAACTGTGCCTCAATTCTAAGGAAGTTAAGATCGACTATATCTATGTCGCTCCATTTAAACTCATCTCCGTCCTATATTATATAGCATAAAATTAGCAAAAAAAATTAAATTAAGAAAACACTAGAGAAATTCCATATATCCTCTAGTGGCATATAAATCTCTGAGAGGACTAAAACTCCTACAAGTTATTGGACATATAGCAACATACTAACATGACTGAACTTAATCTCAACTAATTGGTATCCATCTTTTTATTCCAATTAAAGCAATTACTGATTATATTGTCAAATATTATTCTGCATTTTTCCATAATATTACTATATTTATCTCCAAGAACATGCTTGTTTCACGACGAATCAAACACTGTATTACTTCACTTATTTTTCAAATGCCTACTGAACTTACCTTTCTTTTTCTTCCCACCACCTTTTTTCTTGGTTTTTACGGGAAGGGCTAACCAGGTCTTGATTTCAGGTTCATCGTCTATTGTCTTAGCAGGTTTCAGCTCCTGGAGACCATGAGTTGTGATCCTATCTGACCCGTTAGGCATCAACAGCACTGTGAATTTTATGTGAGCAACCAAATCACCTGCACATCAACACAAGAAAAAAATTAAGGAAAGGAACATTATCTGGAAATGGAATTTCAGTAAGTATACAGGAAAAATATACTGCTTAAGCATAACATTGCATTAAAGAACTGAGAGCTAATTTGGTACGGACCAGGTTTCTCATGTAGAACAGGATACGGCTGCAAAAGCTCATGGTTACACATTCAACAAGTCCCAAACGAGCTCTCTTCTCCTCCAAATCCCTGTTCAAGTAAAGAAGAACAAGAAGACAGCATGATAATCATGAAACTTACTCCCTCCATTTCAAAAACAAGGAACCTACAACTGTTTCGGGAGTCAGACAAGGTCTTTTTACCATATATTTCGCGAATAGTTTTTAAATAATTTGAATTGTTAACTATAGTGACATATAGTACTTTTTTACGTAGTCTCTAAATATGTAAATTTTCTTTCAAAAAACTCAAAGAATCTAATGCCCGAATTAACCGAAAATTAGCCAATTTGACTCTCGTACTCCAAAAAGGTTCAACCAAATTGAAATGGAGGGATATATATTTACTAAAGCACATTGTTACATGAGAAAACATTGAAAATCGTGATGACCTTGCTGTAAATGGCATGACAGGGAACTTCTGACTGATTTCACTGAAAATAAACCTCGACGCTTTCATCTTCAGGTTGTAGCTTTTATCTACTGCTCTCTTGTAGATGGTTGTTTGTTTCTCATCCAACAACTTTGGCTGCAAAATTTTGAGATTCAACTGAAAATATTTAGTTTCCATGTAATTTTATAGGCATCAAGCGTTGCAACATTTACCTTTCCTTCACCGGTGCTTGTAACAATGTCAATTGAATAGACCTCATTCTCCTCAAATTCTGCGTCATCTACTCTCGTTTCAGGATTGGACACACTTAACACAACTTTGTTTCCGTCAATCACAAACTGCTTCATTTGATGACTTAAAACACCCTCAACAATCTTGCAGTCATATGCCACAGCAACTTTCTGAATAGCTTCTGTGACATCCGAGTTCTGCAATGTCAAAGAAACTGAGCAATAAGTATCTAACAGAAAACATTTACAGCACCGAAAACATTTGGTTTTTGGACAATTGTTATGGATTGATATGAGATTGGGTGTTGGATCTGTATTGGGGAGAAAATATCACTAATACCCTCAGTACAACTTTGCAGCTTTCATATTGGAAAAATTAATAATTAAAGCCAACTATACATCTTTGTGCTCTACTAAAAGTATTCCCAGTATAAAAAGGATTTTTTTGGATGAAGGGGAAAAATTGTTGCAAAGAGGAAAAAAAGTTGTGGCCAAAGTGTTATCCCTTTCAGCTTTTTCAAATGTGGTCACAATTTCCATCCCAAAACACTTGTTTCAGCTTTTGCAAATGTGGCCACAGTTTCTAATAAGGTACAAATGTGACCACAGTTTTTCATCCCAAAACACTTTTTTCATGCTTTATTTATACATATTTTCTGGAAACAAACTAGAGAACAATGGTTTGTTTGTTTGGTTTCAAAAATAAATCAATAGCTTTCCCACAAACAAACACTACATAAGATAAAGTTTCTTCCCCGTTATAAATATCTTTGAGGTTTCTGACAGATGCTTTCACATACTTTTCACAAACTGCTTATTGTCGGATCATTGAGCTAAGGGGCAGAATGCTAATAGAGATCATATAAGATTACATGGTTCAATAAACAGGGGAACATATTGGACTAGATTAAACATACTGCAACGCATAATCTTAGAAAAACAGAGAAGTCGTCAACTTGGATCTCAAGCTTCGGCAATCAGTAAGCTATATTTGTGGTTCATCCATATCCATACAAATCGGAAATTCAATGCCCTTACCCACATATACACCACATTCTTACTGAGTAATCAAACCCACCCAAAACTCATTTCGTCAATGTGAGCTTGTAGATATGAAGGTATTATTTGACATACAACTGGGAAACTAATCCTTTCAGAAGATTAAACTAAGACTATCTTTTTAAAACAATAGATAACCGTATTTTCAGGCATTGACACTCATGCAGCCTCCACAAGGGAATGATAACCATCCTATGCATATATGTGGTGGTAGCTAAAGTTTGAAAAGTGTGTCTCAACGCAAGAAAATGTTTCCCAATATCCTCCAATATATAACATTTAATACCGTTGGGGAGCCTTGGAGCAATGGTAAAGTTGTCTCGGTGCGACCTATAGGTCAAGGTCCGAGCCGTGAAATTAGTCACTAATGCTTGCGTTAGGTAGGCTACCTACATCGCACCCCTTGGGGCGGGTGCCTACATCGCACCCCTTGGGGCGGGTGCCTACATCGCACCCCTTGGAGCGGGCCTTTCACGAACCCTGTATGAACGGGGATGCTTTGTGCACCGGGCTACCCTTTTATATAACATCTAATATCCTAGCATTTCAGAATAAACAAAGATTTAGATAAAACATTACCTTCCTTCCTGGTCTCACAAGCCTCAGAGCAACTTCAGCAGCTGTATTAGCAGCCGCAACAACATCAGCAGCTCTACCAGTAACAGGTCCTTCCTGGAGCACATGTGTATGACCAACTACAGCAATAAAGCCATCTATATGACACCCCATATCACTGCACAAAAATAACCATGCCTTACTCTTACAACAGCTCATCTAATTCCAGAATACAGTAAAAGACAGTCAAGTTATCTAAAAACAACTTCATGTTCAGCATTAAACTTAAATCTCAATGAATAAGGATTGGATCGGGAGAATTTTTTCCATATTTGGCCCGGCGGCCCAAAATAATTATAGGCGGTAGCCCAAATACACAAAACAATACATTAGCCGGCTATTTTTTGGGCGGCCCAAAAGTGTAATTATCCCAAATAATTAAACAGTTCTTCTGTTGAATTCACGGCCGAATTTCACGTACAAACCTACACTTCTCTTTCCTACCATTAGCAATCATAACAAAAAAAATGATCAACTCAAAGTGCTCTAAACTATTACTTACATCTTCACAATATCACCTTCTTCCAATACTGTCTCATCACTAGACAGTGGAGAAAAATGGCACACGGTATTGTTAAGTGAAATGCAGGTGGGAAATGCCACACCTCTCTCGATTTTCTTCTTCACATTCTTGTACATATTCCCAGTTTGCCTGTACCAGAATTTACTCGTCAAATCGACAGCTAATCACCACATGTCATCAACTGAAATACAAAATCTGTTGAGAAGATACAAAATGAGAAAAGTTCATACTCTTTGATAAAGGCATCTCATTTTTCACAAAGATCAACTATCTTTGCTTTTGGCTTGCATTCAGACACCACCAACTGCAGAGCCTCTGCAAAATTAATAGCAAAATATCAAAATTTAAAACATTCTTTGTTTCATTTTATATGGCATCATTATTATATAGGTGTCAAACTGTTTTTTCTTCCTAATTTTACTTTTGATAAAATTCTATTCGGGGTATAAATTGTTTTTCACAAGGTATTTTTTTTACATACTTCGAAATATTTTAAAACAAAAGTTTGTAACTTTCTTTAATATAAAGAGATCCCCAAGGGTCAGCTGGTGCACAGTTTGATTCTCGGTAGATAATGGGCCCACACCCTTCATCCTTCTCCACTTAAATATACCACGGTTCTGCCTCCAGCACGGTTTGAACTCGTGACGTTCTTATGCATTCTCTAAAATGTAAATTTTATCCAAAAATTATAGAAATCAATGTCTGAATTGATACTGAAAATCGTTTTCTCTCTTACTTCACAACCAAACACTCTTTCTGAAAGTGAATCACACATAACATCAGCAATGATTTTCAGCTATCATATAACCCCATTTAATAGGGGACAAGTTTTAATCCAAAAAATCAAAAAGGGTACATAAAAGACATGTAAAGATTCAATTTTTTAACAAGCAAGAAAGCAGAAAATGACCAAAGAAAAAATTATGAGAAAAACAACAAGAGGGGGTTGAAGGATATTAACTGTTAACAATTTCAGCCGCACTTTTGTACTTAGTAACAACCTCAGCACTTGTCAGATCCAACTCTTTCTCTTCTCTCTCGTCGTCCGACATAGTTATCAAATGTCTCAAGCTGAAAAGTAAAAATAAAAATTGAAACTGAAGTAAACAAAGGGGGATGAGAAAAGGGATAATGCGAGAAATAAAGAAAAGGGTTATCGAAAATGCAAGGTACTAACCTGAGGATAAACTTTAGGTTTTTGTTGATGGAATGAAAATGGAGGCAAACGGGGTTTGAGCTAGGATTTTGAGTTTAGCCAAAGTTATAGATATGATATATAAATGTTTTCTTATTTTAGGAATTTATGTGTTAGGCTAATATGGGGAGACATGTGACAGCGTGGTGATCACGTGGCATGAGATGGGTCCCACTTAAGGATAAATTGGTAAAGTGACGTGGCTGGTATTTATTCCCTTTTGAGTCATTAGTTTTGTTTGTGGTCGATTATAAAATTTTTAAAAAAGGCAAAATACATCAGTTGAATCCCTCTTACACACTTTCTGTTGACGATAATAATATTGCACACGTAATTTTTCTAAAGTCTATCCAGTATATATTTTTTTTGACCGTGTCTAAGCGTGTGTAACACAAAACGGTAGAAGCGTGTGGAAAGTAGAAGTACACAACAGCCTGAAACAAATCCCAACGGTTATTTTTTAACAAATAAAATGGCCTTCGACCCATTCTTCTCAAATTGGACCCCTTTACCCCTTCTTCTTCCTTCTTGAAAGCTTGAAAGTTGTAGAAAATTTCTTCTTCTTGACATCTTCTTATGTGATTTTCTGTTACCAATATTACAATCTTCTTCTACTTCTTCTTTGTATTTTTCGACATTATAGTTTTTAGGGTTCAACTTTAGGGTTAGGGGAAATGCATAATCTGAGAAAATTTTATTATTGTGATGAAGAAATTGTGGTGGCATGGTCATAGAGAGTTGATAATCTTGGTCGTCGATTTTACGGATGTCCATTTATGAGGTAAATATCAATTGTACTTTTAAAATCGATTTTATATTCCTTAATAATTTTTCTCTTCGATTTTCAGAGTTACAGTCACCCGGGATATAATTTCTTTGTGTGGTTTGATCCCCCAAACCCCAGAGCACTTACAAATTGTAATTTTGGGGCTGCTTAAGAAGAAGAGGGCGTTTGATGCATTATTGAAGGAAAATAGGAATCAAAGAAATTGGAGAAGATTGTGTGTGTTGATTTTAATTGTAATTGAATTTACGTTGATTGTTTGGTAGTTCTAAAGATTGTTATATAATGTAAGACAATGAATGAAGCTTTTTGGTGGATTTTGTATCCCTTTGTTATAAATAAAAAAAAATTGCACTATCAATGTTGTTTGGTTTGTGGTTGTTGCTATGTAAGCTGAAAATGCAGATAATACACTGCATATACAGTTAAATAGTGACTGAAATTGCTGCCTAAAATACAGCTCAAATGCTTAAATTCTGAAGTGGTAATACTAAAGAGATGAATATGCCCATAAATTTTCAGGGCAAAATGCAGATAATACACTACTTGCACAGGTAAATAGTGGTTGAAATTGTTGCCTAAAACATAGCTGAAATACTAAAGTGGTAACACTAAAGGGATGAATCTACCTAAAAAAATTCAATTTGAAACGCATAGCATCATAGAGTAAAGGTGTTCATTGCAGTCACCTAATAACAGACTGCCTTACCAAAAATATAGGTTGACTATCTTAACAGCATACCAAAATAACAGCAGTCTGCCTTAACAAAATAACAACATTCAATACACCACTCAATTGTAGTTCCGAAATAACTTAACAGTGTTTTACAATAACTACATTCAATACACAACTATATATAGTTGTTCTTAGATGGCTGGGATGAAGAACTTGTTTGACTTAGATTGGAATGGGATGCAGCAGTTCTAGAATGGGATGTTGCAGTTCTTTCAAATTATCTTCTAGTAACGGTTGGTCTACTATTCCATTTTACTTTACTTGTTGGCTTGTAGGAACATTCATGAATATATGATCAGTACCTCTTTTCACCACCATGAGAAAACACTCTTGGTTTACCTCCACCGAAATGATGTCATTTTTAAATTTAATATCCATTTATGTGTTCTGAGAACTCGAATAGTACCATTTAATATTTCTCGACTTGTGTGCGCAGTTGTATATTTTTTTGAAAAGCTTTTATGTGAAAAATTGATAAAAATGAGAAATGATGCTTTAAAACTCAATTGAGTTGACTTCAGTTGATATTTTTAGCAAACGGACCCGGAACGATGCTTTGACGGTCCCGGTGAGTCCGTATCGTGATTCGAGACTTGGGCGTATGCCCGAAATTTAATTTGGAGGTCCATAGCTTGAGTTATCGTCAATTATTGAAAATTAGAAGTTTGAAAGCTTAAGGATTTCAAAGTTTGACCACAAATTGACTTTTATTGATATCGGGCTCGAATTTTGATTCCGAAAGTTGGAATAGATCCGTTATGTCATTTAGGACTTACATGCAAAAATTTAGGTCATTCCGGATTTTAGTGTTTCGGTGCGAGTTTTAGATTTGAAATTTTCATAAATTCATTAAGTTCGAATCGAGGTGCGAGTTATAGTTTTGGCGTTATTTGATGTGATTTGAGGCCTCGACTAAGTTCGTATGATGTTTTAGGGCTTGTTGGTGTATTTGGTTGAGGTCTCGGGGGCCTCGGGTGAGTTTCGGATGGTTAATGGACCAAAATTTGGACTAAGAAGAAATCTGGAATTTTGGCCTCTGGTGCAATCGCACCTGCAGATTTCATACACACACGCCCAAACAACCTCACCCAGCAATCACAACAAATTTCATATACAAAGTTGACATTTAGGACTTCAAACTTATGAACCCTAAGCACAAATCAACCATGGTTGCTCTTCTATAGTTTCATACCAAGAAAGGGACGGAAAAGTTAAGAGACAAGAAAGAAAGTCACATACCTTACAAACGGAGATGGAAATTTGCAATGGACTTGAAGAATGTGGGAAATTTGATTTTTTTGGGGATCTAAAGAGTAGGGAGAACTGTTGTTATGTTTTGGGCAGAAGTGTTGCTCTTTCAGATTTCCAATGTTTTTAATTTTTTTTTTGGCACTTACCCGAGGCTCGCGTTCGCGAGGGCAAAGACGCCTATGCGAAGAGTAAAACATGTCAACTTGTCGCGAACGCGAGTAAGTCCATGCGAACAAGAAGCTTTAGAAAAAGACATTCATCGCGAACGCGAAGTGCTGTCGCGAACGCGAAGCTTTGTTTCTACAATTTCCAACAGCTACTGGCTTGCACTGCCCGGACCATGCAACCTGCTCAAACAACTCCAAAAAATGTCAAACTTGACAGATTAGTCAAAAATAATATACTAAGCTATTCTAAAAAAAAATTTAAAAAACGACAAAAGATTTTCAAAACGAAGGTTTGCCTCCCACCAAGCGCCGCATTTAACATCGTGACACAATGCGGATCAACTTTACCACTTTTCTCGCCACTTGGACGATATAAATTGGGAACCTAACTTGGAATCAAGTTTGTGACCACGAGCGGTGGGAGGTGGTATGTGATGACCCAAAAGGTCATCCCCTATAATTTTAGCTAAATTTGTATTTCGAGGCCGTGAAAACCTCCTTATATCTCACATCGATTTACATGCGCAGCCGGGGCGTATAGTCGGGAAGTCGTTATGTGAAAAATTGATACAATATGATATTTTTGTGTTGAAATTTGAATAAAGTTGACTTTGGTCAACATTTTTGGTAAACGAACCCGGACCCGTGATTTGACGGTCCCGAGGATCCGTAAAAATATGGGACTTGGGCATATGCCCGGAATCAAATTCCGAGGTGCCAAGTCTGAGAAATGAATTTTTGAAGAAAATTATTTTCTGAAAAATATAAAGGTTTTTGAAAATGAAATTCGATGTGAAACCTGTGAAACCGGGCCCGTATTATGGTTTCGGAGCCCGGAACATGTTCAATATGCTTATATGTGTTATCTCTGAAAGTTGGTGAGAAACGAACTTAGTTTGACGTGATTCGGATCGAAAATGGAAAAATTAGAAGATTTTTAACTTTAAAGGAATTTCATTGATTTTGAGGCTTAATTCGATGTTTATGATGTTATTTTTGTGTTTTGATTACTTCAATATTTATCAACACCCATTATATTTCTACGCCTAAAACATGAAATTAAAGGGTAGAGATTGGGATTTTGGGTAGAGTTAGGGCTTTTCGAATTTCTGGGAATTTGACCTCGTTTTGGGGTCGGATTTCAAAACAAATTGTATATTCGGGCTCGAGGGGAATGGGTGATCGAGTTTTGGTCCAAACCTCGTGTTTGGACCAAGGGCGCCCGGGGTCAAATTTTGGAATTTTTAGAAGAATGTTGGGAAATCTATAATTAGGCATTGAAATTGAATTGTTGAGTAATTATTGATGTTATTAAGTCAATTATGTCTAGATACGATTGTTTTGGAGTCGGATTCGAGAGGAAAAGCGGTGCTAGAGGCTTGATTTGCATTCTTGGAGCCGAGGTAAGTGTTTGGCCTAACCGTAGCTTGAGGGAATAGGTATAAAGTCTTATTTGCTATGTGTTATTTCATGTCCAACATATAGGTGAGGTGATGGGTACCTATATGTTGTGGTCAAGTATGCATGTGAGTCGAACTTGATGAATTTCATAGTGTTCTTTGATATTCTCTGTGTTATGAATTAATTGTTATTCTGGAAGTGAGATTGGTTATAGTTGAGTCCCTTGCCGGGACGGTAGAATCCCTGTTGAATATTTATGTGCATTTGAGGTTTCTATTTGTTGAATTTTCATGTCAAATTGTTGATTTTATACATGTTATGCACGAGGAGACATTCCGTGTCGAGTGATTATTTATTTATGCACGAGGGGACATTCTGTGCCAAGTGATTGTGAGGTTATGCACGAGGGGACATCCCATGTCGAGTGATTATTTATTTATGCACGAGGGGACATTCCGTGCTGAGCGATTATGAGGTTATGCACGAGGGGACATGTCGTGCCATTTCTGTTTAATTACTTGTTCAGAGCTGTTAATTCCTGTTGTTATTTATACATTCCAATTGTTATTTTGTTCTGTTGTTTCAACTAGTTATTGCCCTTTTTCCCCAACATGTTCTCCCCCATTGTTGTATTTACTTGATTATTTCATGTCATTATTTCATGTATACTATCGAATTGCACAGATGTTATGTGTGGTCGTGTCCTAGCCTCGTCACTACTTCGTCGGGGTTAGGCTCGGCACTTACTCAGTACATAGGGTTGGTTATACTGGTGCTACACCTGCACTTCTTTATGTTGTGCAGATTACGGAGCCGGACACAGTGGACATTGAGCGAGGGAGTATCCTTCAGTCCACGGCGACACCGAGGTAGTCCTGCAGGCGTCCGCAGGCCTTAGCGTCACCATCTATTTCTTTCCTTCTGTCTTATCTTGTATTTCTAGACAGCTACACTTGTTTATTTCAGACTCGTGTTTTTTGTAAATCTTAGACTGTCCGTGAAATTGTGACACCAGTTCTGGGGGTATGTTTAAGGAAATTTCGTAAGATTTATTATTTAAGTTGTTGAATTTCTTATCTTCCGCATTCTTATTTCTATTTGTTCTTGTATTTTACTTTTTAAATGCTAAATAACAAAGGAATAAATCAGAATAACCAGTAACGTTGGCTTGTCCAGCGGGTTCAACGCTAGACGCCATCATGGCCTGAAGGTGGGATTTCGGGTCGTGACAAGTTAGTATCAGGGAACTAGGTTGCCTAGGTCTCACAATTCACGGACAAACTTGTAGAGTCTGAGGGATCGGTACATAGACGTTTGTAATTATCCCTAAAGGCTGCAAAGTTAGGAATAACTTCACATTTCTTCTTCTCTGTCGTGCGGTTTGAATTCTAAATGCTAACTGATTTTCTATTCTATTCTCTCGCAGATGGCGAGAACGCGTGCTTCCTCATCTACCGATCAGCAGCCCGATCCTCCTGCTGCAGCTCCTATGAGGGGTCGAGGCCAAGGCCGTGCTAGAGGCCGAGGCAGATCCAGGGCTCAGCCCAGAGCAGCAGCACCGGTAGAGGACCCACAAGTAGACTTTTCCGGTGAGATTCCTGCTCAGGCAGTTCCAGTCGGACCAGCTCAGGTCCCAGAGGGGTTCATTGTCACCTCGGTTCTTCAGGACGCTCTGGTCCGTTTAGTGGGCCTTATGGAGAGCGTGGCTAGGGCCGGTCTTCTTCCTACTGCACCATCCGTCTCTCAGGCTGGGGGAGGGACCCAGAATCCTGATACCCGCACACCAGACCAGCTAGCTTCTCAGTTCCAGACTCCAGAACCTCAGGCAGCTGGAGCAGCTCAACCGGGTTTTGTGGCAAAGACAGTTGAGGGGGCAGCTATGTTTGTCGAGGCTTTGTGGAGATTGGATCGGTTCACCAAGATATTTCCTACTACATTTATCGGTGCACCATCATAGGATCCCAGGATTTCTTGGACAGTTGCTATGAGGTTCTTCGGAACATGGGCATCGTGGAGTCCAATGGAGTTGATTTTGCTTCATTCCGTCTTTCTGGTACCGCCAAGACTTGGTGGATGGACTACTGTCTGACCAGACCAGCTGGTTCTTCGCCTTTGACTTGGGCTTAGTTCTCCGAGTTATTCTTGGAGAAATTTCTACCAGTTATCCAGAGGGAGGATCTTCAGAGGCAGTTTGAGCGCCTCCAACAGGGATCTATGACTATTACACAGTACGAGACCAGGTTCATTACTTTGGCCCGACACGCTATCATGATACTCCCCACTGATCGTGAGAGGGTGAGGAGGTTTATTGAGGGTCTAACTCAGCCTATTAGACTCCAGATGGCCAGAGAGACAGGTACTGGTAGTTCATTCCAGGAGGCGGCCAATGTGGCCAGGCGTATTGAGATGGTATTATCACAGGGCAGTGGCCAGGGGTCTGACAAGAGACCTCGCCATTCTGGTCGATTCAGTGGTGCCTCGTATGAAGGCAGAGATTCTTTTGGCAGAGGTCATCCCCTAGACCATTTCAGTCAGCACTCTAGGTATCCTGCAGTGCACCACCAGCTCCTATCAATGCACCGCCAATTTAGAGCTTCTAGAGCGGTTATTCTGGTCGTCATGGACAGTTTTAGGGACAACATCCTCAGAAGCCGAGGTCTTGCTTCACTTGTGGTGGTGTGGGCACATTTCCAGGTTCTTCCCCCGAGCTTCTAGTGGTTCTCAGTATCAGGGTTCTCGTGCTATGATTACCGCACCAGGTGCACCCCCACCCCTCAGCCAACTAGGGGTGGAAGTTGAGGTGACAGAGGTGGAGTCCAGACAGTTAGAGGTAGAGGTCAGGCCACGAGAGATAGAGGTCAGCCCGCAGTGGGTAGACCCAGAGATGTTCAGGTTGGAGAGGCTCCGCCCTGATGCTATGCTATTCCGGCCAGGCCTGAGGCTGAGGCATCTGATGCAGTTATTACATGTATGGTTTCAGTTTGCAACAGAGATGCTTCGATTTTATTTGATCTGGGTTCTATATTCTCCTATGTGTCTTCATATTTTGCCCCTTATCTGAGCATGCCCCGTGATTTCCTGAGTACTTATGTATATGTGTCTACCCCAGTGGGTGATTCTATTGTGGTAGATCGAGTCTACTGTTCATGCTTATTGGTTATTGGTGGTCTGGAGACTCGCGTAGATCTTTTTCTTCTTGATATGGTTGACTTCAATGTTATTTTGGGGATGGATTGGTTATCTCCCTACCATGCTATTTTGGACTGTCATGCCAAGACAGTGCCCTTGGCCTTGCCGGGAGTACCTCGTTTGGAGTGGAGAGGGACTCCTAGTCATTCTTCCGGTAGAGTTATTTCATATATGAAGGCTCGACGTATGGTCGAGAAGGTTTGTTTTGCCTATTTGGCCTATGTTCGTGATTCTAGTGCTGAGGTTCCTTCTATGGAGTATGTACCCGTGGTTAGTGAGTTCCCAAAGGTATTCCCTGCTGACCTGACGGGTATGCCACTCGACAGGGATATTGACTTTTGTATTGAGTTGGCTCCGGGCACTCAGCCCATTTCTACTCCGCCATATTGTATGGCCCCGCCAGAGCTGAAGGAGTTGAAGGATCAGTTGCAGGATTTGTTGGATAAAGGCTTCATTAGGCCTAGTGTTTCTCCTTGGGGTGCCCCAGTGTTGTTCGTTAAGAAGAAAGATGGCTCAATGAGGATGTGTATTGACTACCGGCAGTTGAACAAGGTTACTATTAAGAATAAGTATCCTTTGCCGAGGATNNNAGTGTTGTTTGTCAAGAAGAAAGATGGCTCAATGAGGATGTGTATTGACTACCGGCAGTTGAACAAGGTTACTATTAAGAATAAGTATCCTTTGCCGAGGATCGATGATTTATTTGACCAGCTTCAGGGTGCTTCAGTGTTTTCCAAGATAGATTTGAGATCTGGTTACCATCAACTAAGGATTAGGGCGTCTGATGTCCCTAAGACAGCCTTTCGTACTCGGTATGGGCATTATGAGTTCTTGGTGATGTCATTTGGGTTGACAAATGCCCCCGCTGCTTTTATGGAGTTGATGAACCGAGTGTTCAGGCCCTATTTGGACTCATTTGTGATTGTTTTCATTGATGATATTTTGATTTACTCCCGTAGCTGTGAGGAACATGAGCAACACCTTCGAGTCGTCCTCCAGACTCTGAAGGATAGTCAGGTGTATGCCAAATTTTCCAAGTGTGAGTTCTGGTTG
Organism: Nicotiana knightiana; assembly: GCA_005239525.1. Taxonomy (NCBI): domain Eukaryota; kingdom Viridiplantae; phylum Streptophyta; class Magnoliopsida; order Solanales; family Solanaceae; genus Nicotiana; species Nicotiana knightiana. The sequence continues at coordinate 68,726 of ML382256.1, read as the reverse complement.
AGTTTGATTGCATTTCTAGGACATGCGGTATCATCAGAGGGTATTCAGGTGGATCCCAAGAAGATTTCAGCAGTCAGAGATTGGCCTAGGCCCACTTCAGCCACAAAGATTCTGAGTTTCTTGGGCTTAGCAGGTTATTATCGCCGGTTTGTGGAGGGATTTTCATCCATTGCAGCCTCGATGACCAAGTTGACCCAGAAGGTTGCCCCTTTCAAGTGGTCAGATGAGTGTGAGGCGAGATTTCAGAAGCTCAAGACAACCTTGACCACGACACCGGTGTTAGTTTTGCCCATAGTTTCAGGACCATAAACCGTGTATTGTGATGTTTCACGGGTGGGACTTGTTGTAGTGTTGATGCAGGGTGGCAAGGTTATAGCCTATGTTTCTCGTCAGTTGAAGGTTCATGAGAAGAACTATCCAGTTCATGATTTAGATTTAGCAGCTATTGTTCATGCGTTGAAGATTTGGAGGCATTATATGTATGAGGTGCCATGTGAGGTGTTCACGGATCATAAGAGTTTGCAGTATTTGTTCAGGCAGAAGGAGTTGAATATGAGGCAGAGGAGATGGTTAGAGCTGTTGAAGGACTATGACATTACCATCTTATATCATCCGGGGAAGGCCAATGTGGTGGTCGATTCTTTGAGCCGAAAGTCAGCCAGTATGGGTAGTATTGCTTATTTATTAGTCGGAGAACGACCGCTTACTTTAGATGTTCAGGCTTTGGCCAACCGGTTCATGATATTGGAGGTTTCTGAGACTGGCAGTGTTTTAGCCCATATTGTGGCCTGTTCTTCATTGTATGATCATATTCGGTCCAGGAAGTATGATGATCGTCATTTATGTGTTCTTAGAGATACGTTCCGGCACGGAGGCGCCAAACAGGTCACAGTTGATTATGAGGGAGTTTTGAGGATGCAAGGTCGTATTTGTGTACCTGATGTTGATGGTATTCGTGAGTTGATATTGCATAAGGCCCATAGTTCCCGGTATTCCATTCATTCGGGGGCCGCAAAGATGTACCAGGACTTGCGGCAACATTATTGGTGGCAGAGGATGAAGAAGGACATTGTAGCATATGTAGCTCGGTGCTTGAACTGTCAGCAGGTTAAGTACGAGCACCAGAGACCCGGTGGTTTGATGCAGCAGATTGAGCTTCCCAAGTGTAAGTGGGAGCGGATCACCATGGATTTCATAGTTGGGCTCCCACGGACTCAGAGGATGTCTGATGCGCTGTGGGTTATTGTAGATAGGCTGACCAAGTTAGCACACTTCATTCCTGTATTAGTTTCGTATTCTTCGGAGAAGTTGGCAAGGATCTACATCAGGGAGATTGTTCTCCTGCATGGTGTGCCCGTGTCCATTATATCTGACCGAGGTACTCAGTTTACCTCCTATTTCTTGAGGGTATTTCAGCGTGAGTTGGGCACACTGGTTGATTTGAGCACAACATTTCATCCTCAGACAGACGGACAGTCCGAGCATACTATTCAGATTTTGGAGGATATGTTGCGAGCATGTGTCATTGATTTTGGAGGTTCATGGGACCAGTTCTTGCCTTTAGCTGAGTTCGCCTACAACAACAACTATCAGTCGAGCATTCAGATGGCTCTGTATGAGGCGTTGTATGTTAGGCGGTATCGGTCACCAGTTGGGTGGTTCGAGCCGGGAGAGGCTAGATTATTGGGTTCAGAGTTAGTACAGGATGCCTTGAATAAAGTGAAGATTATTTAGGATAGACTTCGTACAACTTAGTCCAGGCAGAAGAGTTATGCGGATCGCAGAGTTTGTGATTTGGCAATTTTGATTGGAGACAGGGTATTTCTTCGAGTGTCGCCCATGAAGGGCGTGATGAGGTTCGGAAGGAAGGGCAAGTTGAGCCCTAGGTACACTGGTCCATTTGAGATTCTGGACAAGGTGGGAGAGGTGGCCTACAGACTTGCTTTGCCACCTAGTCTATCAGCTGTACACCCGGTGTTTCATGTATCTATGATTCGGAGGTATATTGCTGATCCCTCTCATGTACTTGACTTCAGCGGTGTCTAGTTGGACAAGGATCTGAATTATGAGGAAGAGCCGGTAGCCATATTAGCTCGACAGGTTCGTCAGTTGAGATCGAAGAGTTATCCTTCGGTTCGTGTTCAGTGGAGAGGTCAGCCTGTTGAGGCAGCTAACTGGGAGTTTGAGTCCGATATGCGGAGCCGATATCCCCATCTTTTCCCCGATCATGTACCTTTCTATGTCCGTTCGAGGACGAACAAATATTTTATAGGTGGAGATTGTGACGATCAAAAAGGTCATCCCGTGTAATTTTAGCTAAATATGTGTTTCAAGGCCGTGAAAACCTCTTTATATCTTACCTCTATTTACGTGCACAACCCGGGCGTATAGCCGGGAAGCCGTTATGTGAAAAATTGATAAAAATGATATTTTTGTGTTGAAATTTGAATAAAGTTGACTTTGGTCAACATTTTTGGTAAACGGACCCGGACCCGTGATTTGACGGTCCCGTAGGGTCCGTAGGAAAGTATGGGACTTGGGCGTATGCCAGAATCAAATTACGAGGTGCCAAGTCCGAGAAATGAATTTTTGAAGAAAATTATTTTCTGAAAAATATAAAGATTTTTGAAAATGAAATTTGATGTGAAACCTGTGAAACTGGGCCCGTATTATGGTTCCGGAGCCCGGAACAGGTTCAATGTGTCTTATATATGTTATCTGTGAAAGTTGGTGAGAAACGGACTTAGTTTGACGTGATTCGGATCGGAAATGGAAAAATTAGAAGTTTTTGAAGTTTAAAGGAATTTCATTGATTCTGAGGCTTAATTCGATGTTTATGATTTTATTTTGGTATTTTGATTACTTGAATAAGTCCATAGGATGTTTATGAGGTCGTGTGTGTATTTGGTTTTGAGCCCCGAGGGCTCGGGTGAGTTTCGGGTAGGTGTCGGAGTGCAAAAAAAACTTAGAAAATCTAGTGTTTTAGTGATGTAGCTAGTGTCCGGTGTGTTTCTCTATGTGATCGCATAGGTATAGCTGTGATCGCATAGCTTTGAGAAGGGGGAGGATTCAGGTACACTGTGCGATCGCATAGGTGGGCCTGCGACCACACAGGGGTGTAGGTGAGTTGGGGAGGGGGTGGGTATCTTGCTCTGTGCGATCGCATTTGCACAGTCGCGATCGCGGAGATTTGGGGTCATTCAACTGTGCGATCACATTTCCTCTCCCGCGATCGCATAAGTCTAAATCGCCCAGTCATTTTTAAAGTCTAAAAACAGAACCCATTACGGGATTAGACCCAAATTTCATAATTTCTTCTTCTCCACTTCATCTTAGGCGATTTTTGCAAGAAAACTTCACCACAAATTCATAGGTATGTAAGCCTAGACTCATTTCCTTCAATATTTATCAACACCCATTAGATTTCTAGGCCTAAAACATGGAATTAAAGGGTAGAAATTGAGATTTTGGGTAGAGTTAGGGCTTTTCGAATTTTTTGGAATTTGACCTCGTTTTGGGGTCGGATTTCAAAATAAATTGTATATTCGGGCTCATGGGGGAATGGGTGATCGGGTTTTTGTCCGAACCTCGTGTTTGGACCAAGCGGGCCCGGGGTCAAAATTTGGAATTTTTGGAAGAATGTTGGAAAATCTATAATTAGGCATTGAAATTGAATTGTTGAGTGATTATTGATGTTATTGAGTCAATTATGTCTAGATATGATTGTTTCGGAGTCGGATTCGAGAGGAAAAGCGGTGCTAGAGGCTTGATTTGCATTCTTGGAGCCGAGGTAAGTGTTTGGGCTAACCTTAGCTTGAGGGAATAGGTATATAGTCTTATTTGCTATGTTTTATTTCATGTCCAACGTATAGGTGAGGTGACGTGTACCTATATGTTGTGGTCAAGTATGCCCGTGAGTCGAACTTGATGAATTTCATAGTGTTCTTTGATATTCTCTGTGTTATGAATTAATTGTTATTCTGGAAGTGATACATTGAGGATATATCATGATGTAGAATGTTATTGATTACTTGTTTGGTTGAGGATTATTTGTTAAATTATACCTCTAAGTGAGATTAGTTATAGCTGAGTCCCTTGTCGGGATGGTAGAATCCTTGTTGAATATTTCTGTGCATTTGAGGTTTCTATTTGTTGAATTTTCCTGTCAAATTGTTGATTTTATATATGTTATGCACGAGGGGATATTCTGTGCCGAGTGATTGTGAGGTTATGTACGAGGGGAGATTCTGTGCCGAGTGATTATTTATTTATGCACGAGGGGACATTCTGTGCTGATCGATTGTGAGGTTATGCACGAGGGGACATGTCGTGCCGTTTCTGTTTATTTACTTGTTCAGAGCTGTTAATTCCTGTTGTTATTTATACATTCCAATTGTTATTCTGTTCTATTGTTTCAACTAGTTATTGCCCTTTGTCCCCAGCATGTTCTCCTCCGTTGTTGTATTTACTTGATTATTTCCTGTATACTATCGAATTGCACAGGTGTTATGTGTGGTCGTGTCCTAGCCTCGTCACTACTTCGCCGAGGTTAGGCTCGACACTTACTCAGTACATGGGGTCGGTTGTACTGATGCTACACCTGCACTTCTTTATGTTGTACAGATTACGGAGCCGGACACATTGGACATTGAGTGAGGGAGTATCCTTCAGTCCACGGCGACACCGAGGTAGTCCTGCAGGCGTTCGCAGGCCTTGGCGTCACCATCTATTTCTTTCCTTCTGTCTTATCTTGTATTTCTAGACAGCTACACTTGTTTATTTCAGACTCATGTTTCTAGTAAATCTTAGATTGTCCGTGAAATTGTGAAACCAGTTCTAGGGGTATGTTTAAGGAAATTTAATAAGATTTATTATTTAAGTTGTTGAAATTCTTATCTTCCGCATTCTTATTTCTATTTGTTCTTGTATTTCACTTTTTAAATGCTAAATAACAAAAGAATAAATCAGAATAAACAGTAACGTTGGCTTGTCTAGCGGGTTCAACATTAGATGCCATCACGGCCTGAAGGTGGGATTTTGGGTCGTGACATGGTAAGTAGATGATCAAGCCAAACTTTAATTTCTTCATTTTGCATTTCTTGGTTTTCATGTGAGGAATGTCATTTTGCGTTCTTGTTCCCTCAAATTGTAAAATGTATGGCATTTCCTTTCCTCCTTGCAATCCCTCATTGACTCGTATAGTTCAATTCCCATATCACCACACAATTCCAATGTTGAAAAATGGTTGGAATGTGACATCAAACCTCCAAATTGCAATTCTTCCCAAATTTTGACATTCTTTTTTTCCCTCGGACTAGAGTCAATCTCAACCATAATGTTGACTCTAATTTCATATTTTTCTTGGCATCACTAACAAGCATGAAGTCGGTTGGCGGATGTTCAATTCTTGATTCCTCAAAATAAAGCTCATTTTCTTCCTCGATGTCGGACTCTTCTTGATCTCTTTCCACACTCTCAAGTTGGAGGGCATAGCGAGCCTCAGCCAATATTTTCATTTGATTTTCCAAAGTGCAGATATTATCATCATTTTGAGTCAAGACTTGTTCAAGTTCACGAGTGCCAAGTTGTGCTTCTCCTCATTTTCAAGAATTGCCTCCAACATGAGCATCATTTTCTCATTTTGAGTATTTGAGAGTTCTTCTTGATTTTGGTGAAGTGCCAAAGAAGTATTTTCGGCTTCAACCTCTAAGGAAGGTTCTTGGCTATCATTCACTTTCGAGGCTTTTTGGAACTCTAAAGCTTCAAGCATATCTTCCATTTGTGAGTTCAACCTTTCAAGCGCCAAGTCATTTTGGAAACTATTTTTCAAAAGCTCCTCCAAGGCATTTTGCTCTTTGTTTCCTCCTTCAAGTAGGCATTCTAACATGAGCTTGAACTCTCCATTTTGACCATGCTCAATTTCTTCCACTTTCATATCCCCATAATTTTCATCACAAAATGTAGAATCATTATAGCGAGGGCTTAGGGAAGAGAAGGACAAATAAGCACAATTATCCAATGACCATTTTGACGACCACATTTATCACAAATACTCCACTCATGGGTTTGAGATTGTGCGCACAATCCACCCCTAGGAGAATTTAAATAATTTTTCCACGAGTGTGGTCCTCCTCAATACGGACAAGGTTCATCAAAGTATGAACAACTACCATCCGACCAATTTTTATTATATGATGCCATTTTTCAAAAACTAAGAAAACAAGCTAGAAAGAAAAATAATTACACAAAATATTCACAAGTTTGGACCAAAACACTTATGCTTACTTCTCAAACAACCTAAATACGCCAAATTGTTCCCCGGCAATGACGCTAATTTTGATGACGTCCAAATCCACTATTAAAATGTAAATGGACACGGTCACATACAATATAATTTACCCAACTATGAGTCGGGGTCGAATCCCACAGAGAATAATATATAGGTGATTAGACGTGTAAGAAATTTATCACTTATTATGCTAAGCCAAACACTTAGAATAATTTTTGAAAATATTTATAACTAAATGCAAAAATGTAAACTAACCTAGAAAGCAAGTAAAATGATCAATGGCTACAAGTATGGATGCACGGGGAATTACACTCAAGTAACGATCCAATGTATTTCACGATTTAACAAATATGAGCAAGTTTATGTTAATTAGCCTCGGATAATAATTCTATATTAGCTTCTTCGAAAGACTAGAAAGACTTCCTAATTGAATTATCCCTAAAACAATTAAGAGATTAAGCACACCCGAATACGGCTACAAGTAGTTCAAACTTATCCCTAGGTAGAATCTATAAAGTGAGGGTTAAAGCCTCAAGTTCTTGTTAATTTATCTTTCCCAACCCCAAATTATCTTTCCCAAAATTAATTCGAAGTTAATGTGCAAGTCCGAGGGTTAGATAATCCCTTTGGAAACATTAAAGAGCAAGAATAATTAAAGAAACAATAACTCGCTTCAATATAACAAAAAATCGTTCAATACATAAGCACAACAAGAGATTTAGTCTATGCTTTAAATATGAATATTCCCATAAACAAAATTCAAGTGTTGGAAAAAATAATACACACTTAGATATATAATACAAAGCAAGGATATGAAGAAATGAACATAAATTGGTAAGGAATTCTCAACCAAAAGCTTCAAATCTTCAAGACCCAAGTGTGTGTGCAAGAACCCTAGCTCCAAAACTTGTCTTCTCTAGTATAAGAATTGAAAAATAAGCCAAAGATGTTTTACAAATGATCTAGGTCGTGTATTAAATGGCTTGGGGGTAAAAATGTGAAATTCCAAAACTGCCCAGTTTTTTCGCCCAGTTGTTCTTCGCGTTCGCGAAGGTTTGCAGCCTCCAGCATTACGTTCGCATATAGATCTTCAAAATTCGCGAAGGTTTATTTCTTGATGCTTCGCGTTCGCGTATAACCCTTCGCATTCGTGGAGGCGCGGAGGGTAATTCACTGGGCAGTACTTTTGATTGCATTTTAGCTCCTTTTTGACTCGTTTATACATAGTTTCTTCACCATCACTTCTAAATCACATAAAACCTGTAAAATAGAAGTAAAGAACATTAAACACATGATTTTATCAATCAAATATAGCAAAAATCTAAGATTAAAGACGAGATAAGTTGGTCAAATACCCACTTATCAAGTTGCAAAGCTTGTTTTTGTTTGTTCTGTAACACCCGTGGACAGGACAATACTTTTTTACCTTAAAATTATTAGATTTGCCATATTTTCTTGCAGCCAACACCCATGGACAATTTGGGTATGATAACTAGGAATTTTTACCTACTATGTACTCTCGTTTGCTTAGGTTTTGGGACAAAATTGCACTAAGGTACTCCTGAAACTAATGAAAGGTGCTTAAATTACAAGTTTGAGTAAAATTGAGGAGAATGGCTAAAGATAACTCAAACAGGAGCCAAACTTGCACAACCCAGGAACCCAACAAAAGCACTGAGAGCGGTATTATTTCGCTGCAGGGGAAGACATTCCGTTGTAGCGAAATTATGTCAGCGGCCACAGATTGAGGTTCAGAGAGCTGTTAAAAATGATCCTCCAAAAGAGTGTGGTCAGCGTTAAAATTCCACTGCCGCGCTTTCAAGATCCGCTGAGGCGCTCAATATTCCGCTGGGAACGGAAATAAGTTTCAGAGAACTGCCAAGTCAAGAACCGCGGTCCACGCTTATAATTTCGCAGCCGCGGGATCCATTCCGCTGAGGTGTTCAGTATTTCACTGATAGTAGAATTTCCGTAGGGCAATTTTGTCTAGTATTTTCAGCTGTGTATAAATACTTTTTTCTTATTTTTAGGGCAACATATATTGTAAGGAGCTCGTGAATAGTATCTTTTTGCCTTTTTGAGTAATTTTAGCATAGATTGTACTCTTAATATTAGATTTTATCTTTGTAATCAACATCTATGGATTTAATTTCATCTTCTATTTTGATTTCTTCCATGAAAATGAGTAGCTAGACCCATAAGCTAGGGTTGTGACCCAACCCTAGTGTGGGTATCTAATTGGTATTCAATTTTAGGGTCTACTTGTGATTGGGTATGTGATATTTGGTCTATTTCATGCTTAATTCATTGAACTAGTGGTTGCAAACACTGATTCATGCCTTAACCCAAGTCTAGGTAAAATAGGCTAATAAGGAATTGGGGTGAATTCAAGAGATTGATAGCCCCAATTAAAGGGTAGAAACTAGAGATAGTAATACCCGACTTGAGACATTTCATTTGCTTTGTTGAAACAACCAATTAGGCTTGAGGAAGCCAATTCGGGCAAAGTCACCCAAACTACAGAGAGGTATTGGGTGAGTAATTTAGTGTGAGGTTATATCACGAGCCCATGACCCACAAGTCTATCCAAGATTTTAGATCTCGTTAGATACTCGCCCAGGGGCAAGTTGCATCCCTAGTGCCCTTAAATACTTGATAAAATCCCACAAAAATATTGTAGCTAGCTTGATAGTAGTAATCTTTAGCATTAAACTTAGAATATAATCAAAACAGACCATGTCTAGAAGAGTAATTAAGAAAAATACACATTTCTAAATCGGATAGAAATTCGACTCCAACTATATAACTCCCTGTGGATTTCGATCCTGATCCTATCGGGTAAAAGCTACATCGACCTTGCCTTGCCATTCTATAGTGGTATAGGTGGGATTCAATCACTTTTTGGCGTCGTTGCCAGGGAGTTAAAATGGTGTTGGCTATCTATTCGATTAGTTGTGTAAATTGTTTTTCTTTCCTTCTATTTTATTAATTTGTGTGTTTCAATCGCTACAGGTACACATGGTTGATCCACTGGGCAATGTTATACCGGGGGAGGAGGTAGATGATAACGGGGAAGATGAGGTGCATTTAGTACCTCCCCCACCTCCTCCAAGAGTAGCTCCTTGGGTGCTTCTGAATGAGGGATATGCCAGTGCAATTGTCCCACCCAGAATATGGGCGGGCAATTTTCAAATCACTAATGTCATGTTGACACTTCTGGAGCAACGAGGTTATTTCACGGGTGCTCCCTATCAGAATGCCTACAAAACACTTAAAAGGATTTGTGGATACCTGTTGGGGGAGCACGAAAACCAATGTATCAGAGGATGCCTTGAGGCTCAGATTATTTCCTTTCTCTCTCCGAGGGAAAGCACTGGATTGGCTTGAAAGACTCCCCAATCATTGTATCTCTACATGGGATGAGTTGACGGATAAGTTCATTGCCAATTTTTTTCTCTCCCGGACACATGGAAACTTTGAGAGATGAGATATTGGCATTCAAGCAGGAACCAAATGAGCCCCTTCACGAGATTTGGGAGCACTACAGAACAATGGTCAAAGAATGCCCCAACAATGACATGACCGAGGCTGTGATACAACAAACATTCTACCGGGGCATTAACACGACCAATCAATTTCATGAAGATATCTTATAATGAAGCATGTGATAATCTGGATGAAATGGCTGACACTTCGTCAACATGGAAAAGTCGGGCTAATGTGCCCCAAGGTGACCCAAGTGTGATAAATCTTCATAAAGAACTTCAAGACCACGGACAGGCCATTGTTGAGCTAACAACTACCATGAATCAACTTTCTAAGGCACATCTTCAACAAATCCAAGGGCCAAGGCAAGTGCATGCTATGGAAGGGGTCAATCTTTTGGTCAACAAGCGAAGACAAAGTGGCAATCAAATGCAAAGCAACAATGATCAAAGTGAGCAAGGTGTGAGTGGATACAACAATGATGATTCCTATGATAAACAAAATGAGGATGTGATGTATGCAAACAATTTCCAAGGGCAAAGGAACAATTCTTCTAACCAACAATGGAGATCTCAAGGGAACAACCAAAATTGGAACAATCAAGGAAAAGGAAATTGGAATAACAATAACAACTCTAGCAACTGGGGGAACAATAATCAACAATGGGGAGGCAACAACAACAATTGGAATGGGAACAACAATAGCAATTGGGGTAGAAACGGTAATCGGGGGTCGGGCTTTCAAAGGCCCCCGATGTACCAATAACCTAATAATCCACCCCTATCAATCCCAAGGTCAAAATTCATCAAGCAATGATATGGGCCGGATCGAGCATATGTTTAAACAGATGATGGAGCGGAATGCAAATTCAGATGCTCAAATTGCTTCCCACACTACCTCTATCCGCAATCTTGAGGTCCAAATGGGACAAATATCACAAGCTTTGAATACTCGCCCTACGGAGGCACTAACTAGTGACATGGTAGTGAACCCAAAGGGTGGGAAAAATAATAATACCGGACATTCAATGGCGATGACCACAAGGAGTGGTCGAGGTGGTGAAGCAAGTGCCTCAAAGAAAAAGAGGGTTGTTAGTGTGATGATGATATGCAACAAGATGAGGTTCCTATTGAGATTGAACAAGTGATTGAAGAGTCGATAAATTGTGAAGTGAGGATTGACATCAATGACAATGAGGAGGAATCACAAAATGACGTGAACCCGTCTAGAGAACACGTAATTGACATACCCGAGCCGGTTGTGCAAAAATCCAATGCCCCGTTGCCTAGGACTCCTCCTCCTTATCCTCAACGATTGGCTAAGCAGAAGAATGAGAATCAGTTCAAAAAGTTCATAGAAATGATGAAGAGTTTGTCTATCAACGTGCCATTAGTTGAGGCTCTTGAACAAATGCCCGGGTACGCCAAGTTTATGAAAGACTTGGTGACAAAGAAGAGATCCATGAAGTGCGAAACAATCAAGATGACCCACCAAGTGAGTGAAATTTTGCACTCAATGGCACCCAAACTAGAGGATCCCGGAGCATTCGCTATCCCTTGCACTATTGGTAGTGCGGACTTTGCAAAGGCAATATGTGACTTGGGTGCTAGTATCAATTTGATGCCTTATTCTATCTTTAAAACCTTGGGAATTGGCCAACCGAGAGCAACTTCGATGCAACTTCAAATGGCTGAGAGAACTATGAAGCGACAATTGGGTAGCATTGATGATATTTTGGTGCGGGTCGACAAATTCATCTTGCCAGCGGATTTTGTGATATTGGGTTGTGAAGTAGACTATGAGGTGCCGATTATATTGGGAAGACCTTTCCTAGCAACGGGGAAGGCTTTGGTAGATGTGGAGGCCGGTGAGCTCACTTTCAAGGTGGGTGATGAAAAGGTCATTTTCCATGTATGCAAATCAATGTGGTAGCCAAATAGTACGAAGGTGTGCTCTTTTGTAGATCTAGTAATCGAGGTGATAATTGATGATAAAAGCTCAATGATCAATATGGAGGATCCTATGGAAGCAGTCTTATTGAACCATGAGGATGTTGTGACAGATGGCTTGGTTGGGTGTACTAATGCATTGCAAGGCATGGGATCCTATTCTTATGGACCCCAAAAGCTCTCTTTAGATTTGAAAAATCAGAAGACTCCACCGACAAAGCCCTCAATCGAGGAGCCACCAACCCTGGAGTTGAAGCCTCTCCCACCACACCTCAGGTATGAAGTCTTGGGCCCTGCTTCTACTTTACCTGTTATACTTTCTGCTTGTTTAACCCAAGTGCAGGTAGACTCAACTCTTGAAGTGATCCAAAGGAGAAAGAAAGAAATTGGATGGACCCTAACTGATATTCGGGGAATAAGCCCCACCTTTTGCATGCACAAAATTATTCTTGAAGATGATGCAAAATCGTCTGTGGAACATCAACGGAGGGTGAATGAGGCGATGCAAGAGGTGGTCAAACAGGAGATAATCAAATGGCTAGGTGATGGGGTTATTTATCCAATCTCTGATAGTGCTTGGACTTCACCAGTGCAGTGTGTTCCGAAAAAGGGTGGTATGACCGTGGTGAAAACTGAAAAGAATAAGCTGATCCCTACTCGGACCGTGACTGGCTGGAGGGTTTGTATGGACTATAGGAAGCTGAACAAGGTGACCCGAAAGGATCACTTACCATTGCCATTTTTGGACCAGATGCTTGACAGACTTGCTACGCGGGCCTTTTATTGTTTCTTGGATGGGTATTCATGCTACAACCAGATTCTCATAGCCCAGAAGATCAGGAGAAAACAAGCTTCACCTGCCCGTACGAGACCTTTGCCTTCTCTAGGATGCCATTCGGATTGTGCAATGCACCCGCTACATTTCAGCGGTGCATGATGGTGATATTCACGGACATGGTGGAGGACTTCCTTGAAGTCTTCATGGAGGACTTCGGTGTGGTTGGGGACTCATTTAAGGAGGGTTTGCAAAATCTTAATAAAGTTCTCGCCCGGTGTGAAGAAACTAATCTTGTGTTGAATTGGGAAAAATGTCATTTTATGGTCATGGAGGGGATTGTCCTTGGCCATAAGATCTCAAAAGATGGAATTGAAGCGGACAAAGCCAGGATCGAAGTTATCTCCAAGTTTCCTCCTCCGACTACCGTTAAGGAAGTTCGAAGTTTCCTTGGGCATGCGGGATTTTGCCGGAGGTTCATTAAAGATTTTTCCAAAGTGGTAAATCCCCTATGAAAGTTATTAGAGAAGGATGCAAAGTTTGAATTCAATGAAGAATGTATTATGGCTTTTGAGTTGTTGAAGTATAAGTTAACTACCACTCCTATCATCACCGCACCAAATTGGAGCTCTCCCTTTGAGCTTATGTGTGAATCAAGTGACGTGGTGGTGGGAGAGGTCTTGGGGCAACGGGTGAACAAAATATTTCATCCCGTCTATTATGAAAGCAAAACCATGAACGGTTCCCAAGTTAACTATACCATCACGGAGAAGGAATTATTGGCTATTGTGTTCGCGATGGAAAAATTTAGGCCCTATCTCATGGGCGCCAGGGTGATTGTTCACACCGATTACGTGGCGCTCCGGTATTTGATGACAAAGAAGGATTCCAAAACTAGAGTTATAAGGTGGGTCTTGCTGCTCCAAGAATTTGATCTTGAAATTGTTGATAGAAAGGGGAGCGAAAATCAAGTTGCTGATTATTTGTCCCGGTTAGAGGAGTAAGGAAGGCCAAAAGATGGTATTGAGATCAATGATGCCTTTCCGGATGAGCAACTCCTTTCGGTCTCCATGCATGACATGCCTTGGTTTGCGGACATTACCAACTTTCTTGTTACTGGTGTTGTCCTGTGTGAGCTCTCTTCTAACCAAAGGAAGAAGCTTAGACGGGAAAGCTTGGATTACTATTGGGATGAGTCGTACTTGTTTAAAATTTGCAATGATGGAGTTATTCGCCGGTGTGTCCCCGAGGAAGAACAAATGACCATTCTTGATTCTTGCCATTCCTCGCCCTACGGTGGTCATCATGGTGGGGCAAGGACAGTTTCTAAAGTTTTGAGTTATTGGTTTTATTGGCCAACTTTGTACAAAGATGCAAGCGAATTGGTGAGACGAGTGTCAAAGAGCGGGTGGTATATCAAAGAAGGATGAAATGCCCCTCACAACGATCCTTGAAGTTGATATATTTGATGTGTGGGGCATAGACTTCATGGGCCCTTTCATTAGTTCGTGTGGTAATACCTACATTCTCATGGCGGTGGATTATGTCTCCAAATGGGTCGAGACCGTGGATTTTCCCAATAATGAAGCCCGGAGTGTAGTTGGTTTTCTCAAGAAGAACATTTTCACACGATTTGGTACACCTCGGGCAATCATAAGTGACAAGGGATCTCATTTTTGGAATAGGGCTTTTGATACGTTGCTTGCCAAGTATGGGGTAAATCACAAAGTTTCTACTCCTTACCATCCTCAAGCTAGTGGGCAAGTTGAAGTCTCAAATCGGGAAATCAAGAACATCTTGTCCAAAACCGTGAATGTCAACGGGACCGATTGGTCAAGAAAGCTTGATGACGCACTATGGGCATATAGGACTACATTCAAGATACTTATTAGTATGTACCCGTACCGGTTGGTGTATGGCAAAGCATGCCACTTGCCGGTTGAGCTGGAGCACAAGGCATTATAGGCCTTAAAGAATTCGAATTTGGATTGGGACACTTCTACAAATCTTCGTGTTGATCATCTCAATGAGCTTGACGAGTTTAGATTTCATGCCTATGCAAGCTCTTCTTTGTATAAGGAGAAAATGAAGTATTTGCATGACAAGTATGCCAAGAACTGGGAATTCAAAGTGGGAAATTTGGTATTACTCTTAAACTCACGGCTTCGTCTCTTTCCGGGCAAGCTCAAATCAAAGTGGAGTGGTCCATTCGAGGTGGTGTTGGTCACACCTTTTGGTACCCTTGATCTAAAAAACAAAAATGGTGAAATTTTTCGTGTGAATGAGCATCGGGTCAAGAACTACTTGGAGAAATTTGAGGATAGCCACGTGGTGGCTTTGTTGAAATTCACTTGATCATGGTAACCTGCATCGTGCCGCGACGTTAAATCAAGCACTTGGGAGGCAACCCAAGTGATTTTTCTTTCTTTTTCGTTTCTTCTTCTTATATTAGATTTTCTTGAACTAACCTGTTTGTGAGATTTGTGTAGGACTTGTTTGATGCACTGCCTGACAAAATTCTAGAAAATGGGCTAAGGATGCACAAAACCGCTGTCGTGTTCAATAATTCATGGTCATCGGTTTCAATTGTGCTGGGGCGGTTTAAGTTCCACGGCAGCGGAAGGGTGTAACACAAATAGCATGCTCTCTGAAGTTTGTTTTGCTGCAGTGTCCAAAATTCCGCTGCAACGGTCAAAATTCCGCTGACAGCGGAAATGTTCAAGGCCCAGATTTTCAAAAAAGGAAAAAAGCGCGATCATCGGTAAAATTCTGCTGCCGCGCTTAGTAAGTCGGTGGGAGCCCCAGTTTCATGTATAAATATAAGGGGACCCCCTTCTTTTACCCTTTCCACACTTTTACATCCCATAGCCTTTTTACTGTTCATAGCCCCTTTCACTGTGCATTTAAGCTTCAATATTCTAACAAGTTAGCATCCTACATAGAATCTAACATTGGTATGTTCAAACTCTTACTTTTAATTGTAGATTTTCATCTTTTTATTTGTTCCTTCTTAATTTTCTTTTCTTAAATGGGGTAATTATAGACCTAAATCTTAAGCATGTTTCACCAAGTGGGTTATAATCAATGGGTAGTGAATTATTATTTCCTAATAGGGTCTAGGGTTTTCAATTTCCAGTACTTCATGTTTAATTTTGTTAGTTTATTAAACCCTAGTTCTTGAACAAGCTATCAGTGCACATTTTACTTGAATTTCGCTGCAGCGGACCAAAAATCTGCGGTCAGCGGATTGTTATGTGCTTGGAATTTTTGAATGAACAATTCCGTTGCAGCAACCATAATTTCGCTGACAACAATTGGCTTTTCGCTGCAGCGTCCACTTTTTCGCTGACAGCGGAGTTGAGATTCAGAGAATGGTAATAGATTCTGTGTCCGCGTTTGTTTTTCCACTACAGCGGTGAGGCTTCCGCGGTCGCGCCCATTTTTCCGCGGTCAGCGGTTTCCAACATCAGAGAGTGGGTATTCTGGTCCTCACAATTCCGCTACAACGACCATTTTTTCGCTGACAGTCATGGCCTCTTTCGCTGCATCGGTTACTTTTCCGCTGACAGCGGATTTGTCTGTCTGCAACTGATTCTGATCCTCTGCATCATTTACCTTTGTGCTTCAATTGAATACTTGTATACTATGTACTAACAATCTTCATTGACATGTTTGCAGACAATGGTTCGTTCACGAGGTGCCTCAGACAAACAACCCGAAATGGGTGATTCTTCTAGGGGTCGTGGTAGGGTAAACGACTGGCATCACCCCTAGGCCCAAGAAAGATTATAGGAAACAAATCAACATTCCGGAGGCCAACTTCCGACCCATTAGAGTCCAGTGAATACGCCCTCTCACGGGAGGTTTCAGAGGGGGACAGTGGTGCACCCGGGATAGAGGCAACCTAGGCGTCTTGTCAACGAGCCTACAACATCAGGCTCTTCAGATAGCCTAGGTTTATCTAGTGACTATTCACCTCCTAAGGAAACCGGTGCAGTAGTTCCATCCACCACACATGCCTCAATTGATCTTGATAGTTCTGATGATACCCCAGATGATGGCAGGGGTGGTGACACCCAAGTACTGGCAGGAGGGCTACTCAGGACCAGAAATCCAACAGTGTGGCAGGATCGGTTTGTCTCTGAACCAGCTTATCACAGGTTCAGAGACTGGTGACCTCAGAGGTGACTTGTTTTGGAGAGCTTTTATTGAGAAGGACCTTCTATCCCACAACCCAAACATCAAAAGGAATTTCAACGAGAGGATAAGGTGGAAATTCTTCACATGCAACGTTCCTGAGGCCAATGAATTTGTGGTCAAAGAATTCTACGCCAATGTTGCCCACATAAAAAAGGGCACATATCTGATCAAAGTTCGAAACAAGAAAGTGATATTCAATGGTGATGCATTCAATGATTATGCTGATTTCAACCATGAAGATGAGACCCTTTACTTGGAGAAGGTGGAGTTAGGTGATTTAGCTCGCCCGTGGCTGGCCTCCGTTCGCGGGCAGCTGTCGCGTTTGCTAAGGGTAAGGCCCCCATTGCTCCGCGTCCGCGATGAAGAAAATCTTCCCTGTCCCAAACACCCCTTCACGTTCGTGAGTGAAGCTTCGTGAGCGCGAAACACATGACACTAGAAACCAACAAAAGCTAAAAAATCAAATTTTTTCTAAGTTTAAACCATCTGTAGCCTATCCGAAACTCACCCGAGCCCTTGGGTGTCCAAACCAAATGTGCACACAAGTTCAAAAACCTCATACGAACTCGCTTGCGCGATCAAAACACCAAAATAAAGCCAAGAACTATGAATCAGACATCAAACCAAATTAAATTTTCAAGGAAACTTTAAAACTTCTATTTTAACAACCGAACGTCCGAATCACATCAACCCAACTCCGTTTCTCACCAAATTTGACAGACAAGTCATAAATATAGTAACGGACCTATACCGGGTTCCAGGACCAAAATACGGACTCAGTATCAACAAAGTGAAACATCGATCAATTCTTTAAAATTATTAAACCTTTAAACTTTCAATTTTTGACAAAAAATCGATAACTCGAGCTAAGGACCTCCGAATTCTATTTCGGGCATACGGCCAGATCCCAAATCACGATACGGACCCACCGGGACCGTCAAAATACGAATCCGTATCCGTTTGCTCAAAATGTTGATCGAAGTTAACCCAAACAGATTTTTAAGGCAAAATTTCATATTTTATAAGTTTTTAACAAAAAGCCTTGCGGAAAGATACCTGGACTGCGCACGCAAATCGAGGAAGGCTTAAAAAAGTTATTGGAGGCTTTGAAACACATAATTAGGTTCTTAAACTCTAGATGACCTATCGGCTCATCACACTTGTTTTCCTGGTATGTCCACACATCCATCTCAACATCCTTATTTAAGCTACTTTCATCTTCTGGACATGAGATTTCCTGACGGGCCAACACTCAGCCCTATGCAACATAACCGACCAAATCATCACTATGTAGAACTTGACCTTAAGTCTAGGTGGCACATTCTTATCACACTGAACACCTCGAAACAAGCCTCAAATTCATCTACCCCGCTCCAATACAATGAATACCTCGTCATTCTCCATGTTGCATCAGATTATATGTCCAAGATACTTGAAACTATCTCTTTTGAGGATGACTTGAGTATCAACCTTGACTTCCATTTCTGGTTTATGCATCCCATCACTGAACTGACACTCCAAGCTTTAAAAATAAACATGACATCTATTATTCTTCTTTTTTCATGCTTTCCTCTTCTTTTTTTAAAAGACGATAAGATCTAGAATAACTTAAATTAGCACAAAGTAACTTCTATAACTGAGATTAAATTTGAAGGGAGCTATTTTTTTCTTTCAAACTAAATGAGAAATACCACTTAGTTTTGTTAATTTTGAAAACAAGTTTATAGTTCAATTGTTCAACTAAGATTTACTTGGACTTTATTGTTGTTCCCATCTAGGATAATTAACAAGAATGACCCTGTAAGGGGCTGGTTTTCAAATATTATTCTCATTTTCTATTGTATTTGGAAAATGGCCTTCGGATCCTTGCATTTTTTCATGTATTTCTCTATCAGATCGGTAGAGTTTATGCTATATTTACTCTATTTATATTGTTAATATAATTCATAAAGTTTACCTGGATGGCGTGATATTATGCTTGTTGAATTATTTATCAAACTCAATTAGATTGACATAACATCGCGTTATCTGCAATCGACCTAGCTGTTAAACTATTTAGCATAATTTTTCTTGTTAACAAAATGTTCTTCGAAATTGCAATTTTAATATCGATTAAATCACCCCAAATCTACTCCAACTGATCTAAAATTTGAAACAATGCCTCCAAATACCACACGATCCTCAATCACCAATTTAGTCGAATAACACCAAATCAAGAACATCCACTTCGTCTTCTTCAACATTTTTTAAGGACCAATAATGAAATTTTGAGAGTTTTAAAGTAAATTACTAAATTAGTATTTAAACTAAAAGTTTAAGCATAAATACTTAACATTCAAATATTTTAAATAGTAATTAACTATTACTTCGAATTTCTAACTCCAAACATGAATTTTAACCTTCTATAATTAAAAAAATTATGATGTTTTTTTGGTGAAGAAGAAGAGAAAGGAAAGGAGCGAAATGGGCAAAGAGGCGAAATTCATTTATTAAATACCACCGATTACTAGGAGATTTAGCTAAGATCAATCTCATTAGGGGACACACCATGAAATTTTCTCCTAGAAGTGAAGGTAGAGATTGGGCTCGTGGCCCAAATAATCAATCAAGGCCTTCGTAGAATCTTTTTGAGAAAACTATCAATATTGGTCAAATTCATAAAAAAAAAAAACTTTTAATATTCACACTAAATCTCTTTTACGTTATGAAATAGCTAAAGCTACCTCATTCTCAAGAACTAGATGTACAATGATTTGGGTAAGCAATTAACAAAGATACCAATACCCAAGAAATAATGCAGTTTCAAAAGCCAAGACTCATTAAAAATTATATTATTGGCATTTTCTTTTCTAGTTGTAGTTTATTTAATCAGAAAACAAAGTAAGAGAGCAGGATTTTTTTCTTAAACTTCATTGAAAGTCATTAAAACTTGGTTAAACTTGAGTTTGAAAATTTAAATTTTTGAAATTTATTTCGAGTGAATATTGTTAGAATAAATTTGGTACATTTTAATGAGTTCGAATCTCAATTTTTGGACAATTTAGGAGAGAGATTTAATGTGGTTCGAGTTAAAATTTGAGCTAAATCTAAAGTAGAAGATGAACATGAAAGAAGATGAGACGTGTATCTCCCATATAGCAATTGTGCATTCCATATGTATTAGTTGTGTATCTCATATATATTTCTTCGTCTATCTATCTATGCAATATTACAAATTTGTTTACTCCTCTTAGAAAAGTTATTGCTTAATTATAATTTCATATACATATTCACTATTTGTATACAAAGTAATGTATTAGACTTCAAGCTTCCCCATTTTCTTTCTGCCCCATTCCACACACCCTATTTTGGCAGTTGTTTCTAGTTGATCAACTAATTAAGTACGTAAAGCTTAAGCAGGTTGTACTGCAATGATGGTTGGTTTCTTTACAACCTATTTTGTTGATAGCCTTGTTGATCAATTGGTGACAAAATCTTAAATAAGATATTATTTGGGCATGGAAAATGTGAAGATATGAACTTAAACTCCATTGGCAATCTATAAGAAGTTTTGAATCTTTTAATTCAAAAATTGAATTTTGCGAAATAGTTATTTTTTTAAAATTGAGTGTTGTTGCAAATGATTTGGAATATTCTTGAAGTTTATATCTCAAATTTAAGAGAATTTGGTGAAGATTCAGGTTGATTTTGGTTGGAATTTTAAATTGAAACTGAAAGAAGATATATATAAGGTATGAAATTATAGTTCTTGACATAATTTTGTATAACAAAAAATTGTATATAAATTATATGTATTGTAGCTTTTTACCGAATTTTGTATAATGAAAAATTGTATATAAATTGTAACTTTTGATCAAATTTGTATATATTTTGTGTAAAAATCTTTAATTACTTTTTCTAAATAGAAAACTTAGTTAAACTAGGTCAATATTATCCTAATTTTTATATATATAGGAAAACAATTCTTATCGGATGGAAATTACAAGTTATGTCAGTCCAAAGTAAGTTACTACAAAAATTAGTCAATTCACAAAATATTATCAATATTAGCCAATTAGCTATTTGTAGCAAAAAAAGAGTGAAATGTTTTCTTTCTTTTGAATGGGGTTGTTGGAATAGATTGGATACAACTTAAAGAGTTTAATTCTCAGTTTTGGGATGCTTTGGTAGAGTTTAGAGGTGGTTCAAATGAAAATTCGAAGAAGAAGATGAACACGGAAAAAGATGATATGTGTATCACATATGTAGCATATCTATTAAATGTATATCACATGTATATCCATGTATATCTGTATGTGAGATACATGTATGATATATGTGTTACAGAATAATTTTTTGAGCTCGATGTTAACTATAAATTTTGATACCATCTCAATCCAAATCACCTCTAATATTCCTCAAATTTTGTATATACTGGCTGGTCTCTTTTCATATTCAAAAAAGGAAGGTGCCGCTTTAAAGCAAGTCGCCTAGGTTCTTAAGAAATATTTTTAGTTTTGTAAAGCGGAATTCTCCTTTGACTCGATCTTTAATTGAGTATAGCATTATGAAAACTCTTTCAGAAATTCAATAAGTTTCTCAAAGATTTTGAGCAAAGTCTCAACCCGAAATCAATAGCCCGCAAGAAATAGAAAGGAAAAAGCCCATCTCCCCTCCCCCCTGAATGAAGAAGTAGTGGGGGCCCCTTCCCGCGTATGCGCCTTTATTTATATTCTTTCTATTTTTGAATTACCAATGGAGAATCTTTCTAAAAAAATCTTTGACTCGTCTATATGTTTTCAATAAATTTCAACTATATTCATTAAAAAATATCCCTTTTTGCTTAGATTTCTGGAATCTGTTTTTTTTTTTTTTTTTGTGTGTGTGTGTGTGTATATATATATATATATATAAATATTTCATCACCTTGTTTGCTACCGTCGTGCATCTAATGTTGTTGATCACGCTTAAAAATATGGAAGAAGATCTTTGTGTGTGATTTTTGGAGAAAAAAATCCTTATTTATTTGAGTTTTCAATTTTTCTATGTGCTTGATTTATTTTGGTAGGGGTGTTCATGAAAACCCGAAAGCCAAACTAAACCGATACTTATTAGGTTTGGTTTGATTTTGGTTTTGAATTTTAAAAATGATCAAATTTGGTTTGGTTTTGGTTTTAATTAAAAAATAATCGGAAAAACTGAACCAAACTGACTATAGAAGTAGCTATATAAAGTTATTACTACACCTATATATATGTATATTTTTATAAAGTTTCTAAAATGTTATGGTACATATTAGTCGTTTGTATTTCTTTGCTATTACAATAATCTAATTCTTTGCCTTTACATTCTAGTTTGATTGGTAGTTTGCTTTTGCTAAGTACAAGAATTATTTAATATTAAAAATAATCAATTTTTAATTGAGTATTTAAATTATTCATCACTATTTGATTCAATTATCATCAATATATATGGTAAATGAAAGATTTCTCAAAGAGCAATTTGTTTGATAGTGTTATGTTGATAATGTAGTCGCCGGAATATGTGTTTGGTAGTGTATGTCTCATAATAATAAAAAACTCGATAAATAATCGAAAAACCGACAAAACTGAATCGCTAAAAAACCTTCTTAATTTGCTTGGTTTGGTTTGCTTCCAACATTTTAAGAACCAACTTACTTGGTTTAGTGTATTTTTTTTAAGGGAAAACTGATCCAAACAGAACCATGAACACCTCTATTGGTAAGTCCATGATTAATGGCTAGGGGTTGATAAGTTAGAACATTTTTTGGACATTTCTTTAAGATTCCTTTATTTGATACCCGTGTTAAGCAGTAGCGGAGCCACCTTATAGTAAGGGGTGTCAAACGATACCCCCTTCGTGGGATAATACACTGTGTAGATAGGTAAAAAGAAAATTTTACAAGTATATATATAGTATGTATTGACTTCCCTTAATGACAATTTTGACTTTACCACTAATGTTAAGTCCAACTAAATCAGAATTCATGCCGAGGAGTCCACATTAAGGGGACTTAACAAAAGTAATTCTATCTCTACGACTCAAACTCAAAATCCCTATGACTCAAACTCAAATCGTTGGTTAAGGATTGAAAAACAATAATTACTCGACATATGACCGGACAACAAACCACTACACTTTTGTTCAGTCTGAAAATAGACAAAAGGGGAACAAACAACGAGTATAACATAGAAAAAGAGGAGGAAAAAGCAAAGCAAATAGTAGAGGCATGTAGTGATCTTTTCCAAGAAGGAACGCAATTTCATTTTCCAAAACGCCGGATGTTAGGAGTTGAATTAGACGACAAATCATGTGAAACCAGTTCATGCGGCATCTTAAAATCTAGAATAATCTTGTTTTTGGTTCTGCTAGTCTTAAGCAGAAAAATCAGAAATACTAAAAATAGTACACCTATGGAAGGGAGCTTTAAAAGCAAATTTATTTTTCATGTGCCCGTAGGTTAAGGGTTCGAGATGTGGAAATACCCAGTAACACTTGCATTAAGCACGATGTCTACGTTACATTCTTGAAGTGTAACTTTTCTCCGGATCTTGCGTAAATACGAAATACTTTGTGCATTTTAACTAAAAGTAATACCTATGAAGTTGTGTTAATTGCTGCGAAGATATGAAGAAAATAATATTATGACACCACCCACGGGTGCACGAGGTGCGGTGAGCTGGTTAGGCTATTTTTTGGGATCTTTACACAAACAACCGGTCATATTTATTGTTTATTTTTTATAGCCATATATATATAGATTATATATTAATTATACACATATAATGCATAAATTAAAGCATATATTATACCGTCATCGACTATTTTTAATTTAAGCTGTTGGGTGAGAGGTTATTTGAATTAATTCTTCTACTTTTTTTCATCCTTGATCTTTGTTGCAGATTTGAGCTCTAAGATTTGAGAATTTTGAGTTATCTACCCCCTTAATGGGTTATCCGACACATAGCTGAATTTTCCGAGCCACTAAATTTTGGATTCCCAATTATTGCAAAAAAAAAATAAATTATTATTGTAGGCATTTAAATTCATAAAGTAATTTAAATTATATTTTACATTCAAGATATATTAGTTTGAATAATATTGTGGATTAATAATTGCATTAATTATTATTTTGTATTTAATTGATTCTTCCAAAAACTATTGTGTGAATCAAGTATACGATTATCTTTTCTTGATTTGATTCTTTATTTGGCGCAGTTTATATTGATGCTTTTTTCTGAAGGACTACAACTTGCCACTGATTATGGAATTTTAGAGTGTGAACTCGAGCTTTCGTCACTTATTATCACTCTTGAAAAAAATACACTTATTCATTCAATTTGAGAATGTCATTTATCAAAAAATTATTACTGATTGTTTATTTGGTACAAATTCGAATTACAACAACCACGCCTAGTGGCGGACTAAGTTCAATATATATATATATATATATATATTTTTTTTTTGTTGCATATATATAATTTTTTGAATCTCCTTGACAAACGGAAAGTTTTAATTTTAGGGGTAAAGGTACTTATATATCTAGGCTCCACTACTGATTAAACCTTAATCTCAAACGGCCATCAATAACCATGTTAATCAAATTAAATAAATTTCAGATTAATATTAGATAATATAAAAATAAATTTAAAAAGTACTAGAAGTTATTTATATTTTATTCGAATACCGAATATCTGAAACGAACAAAAAAGAAAAAAAAAATCCCTCCTTAAAGAAACATGCATGCCGACAAGAGACTTATGAAGAATATCCCTACAGCACAGCTAAGAGATCATTTATCTGTTTTCTTGTAATGTAAAATAATAAGATGATGAGGGACTGGTGCAAATGAACTGAACTTAGTCTAGGAATAGATTAATGCATAAAAATATTCATTTGGAGAGAATTATTGATTCTTATTGAGGATATGAGTGAATTAAGATGATAGTATATGTATGTACCAATAATGGGAAGTCAAATTCACCAAATAGGAACCCAAATTTGAAAAGATCCTTCACTCCAACCTACCAAATCTCTTCATATGCTATAAAATCTTGTCTATACGACGAGAAGAGGCAAATCTAAAATTTAAATGTTGTGAGTTTTGAGTTGAGAGTGAGTTCTGAAATGTATATCTAACTTTATTTATATTTATTTTCGGCACATATATATAGGATTCGACCAGCATACCGCCGGCTTTAATTTTGCTAAACTTGCAAACTCATCGTTAAATCCGCCGCTAACAATAAACTCTTGTTAATGTATATCTAGTTCTTGATATTTTTTTTGTTCTTAAACTCCTCATTACTCATTCTTTTATACTACGATCTTGGGGATCTTTAAGAGAAAAAAATACATAATCATATCTTGAATTGAAACCAACAGCTCTTATGCAAATATCATTATACCTAATTATCTGAAAGTACTAAATTTGAAAAGGAAGGATGATAGAAGGCACGTCCCTTAATCCTTAATTAAGGATACTGAGTATATTGACACTAACTGGAAATAATATAAATTCCACATTTAATTAATCTTGAGTTTTCAAATACTGATTGCAAATAATTAAAAAAAAATGATAAAATACCTTGGCTAATACAACTTGTGAGGAAGTCCACGATAACATTTGACAAAACTTAAGTTTCAAGATTTAGCTCGGTTAGAAACTCAGTAAAACATTCAGTCATAGAAGCAGTGAATAATAAGGGTATACTAGAAGAGATATGGTCAGGAATGAAGATATTCGGGACAAGATAGGTGTAGCTTCCATGGTGGACAAGATCCGTGAAGCGATGCTAAGATGGTTGGCATGCGAAGAGGAGATGTCTGGATGCTTCAGTAAAGAAGTATGAAAGATTGACGATGGTGGGTCTGAGGAGAGGTCAAGATAGGCCGAATAAGTATTGGAAAGTTGATTAGGCAGGACGTGGCGCATCTCCAGCTTACCGAGAACATAACCCTTGATAGGAGGATATGAAAGTCGAAAATTAGAGTAAAATGATAGTAGGCGGTCGAGCTTCTTTCTTTTCATTTCGGTACTAGTAGCGTCATTGTCGTATTTCCATATTCTTAGATTTCTATGAATACCTGATGATGTTGCTTTTGATTTGGTTTTTCAATTATCCAGTTGTTGTTACTGCTTCTTTGACTTTTTCACTACTGCATTTTGTTCTCTATTTTGGTGTGATTGTGCATGCTTGCTTTGAACCGAAGGTCTATTAGAAACAACTTCCCTTCCTGCACAAGGTAGGGGTAAAACTGCATACACACTATCCTCCCCGCACCTCACTTGTGAAATTACACCGGATATGTTGCCGTTGTTGCAGAAGCAATAAATAAGAAAGAGTTTTGCTCATCATTTCACCAATCAGCTATGCATGGTAAGAGTCTACACAAATTTTACAAGAATTACATACGGGGATTAGGAGGAAAGGTAAAGAATATCTGAAAACTATCCAATTTACAGAGGTATCCTACAACTTTTTACAAGCAAAATTTTCTTGTTATCATCTTCATCATTGTTCTAGGAAGATAGTTGAGAAAGAATTCATCAGCTCGCCAGCATTTTTCAGACATCTGATAACCGAAAGCTGCCGGTCCGACTAATCCGTCTTTACGCCAACTATTAAACAGTTTCTTCTCTGACCTAAATTGGGAGAGTCAGCAAAATTGCTGCAGTTGAATTATCATCACACTGATATCATCAACAGAACCTCGTGAAACAGCAAGATCAATGAGGCTTTTTGCGGCTGACAAGGGTTGTGGCTTACTGATGCCTGTGCACAAAGGCCTAGCAGCATCTACTGCTTCCTGATTGCTGACTTTATCCCATAAACCATCCGAAGCAAGAACTAAGAACTCCAATTCAGGATGAAGCCCGACGACCTTTGTCTCAGGCTCTGCAATTATCCATTGTTTATGATACCGATCTCCAATACCTCTTGACACAGCAAGAGATCCCTGGATTCTCCAAACACCATTACAACAATCTACATAGCCACCCTACAGAACAGTAAAGCATGATAGAATCAACAACTATACAGAAAATATAAGCTAATCAATTTGGCAAAAGGCAAAAGGAAGCATGAATTCATGGTCAAGTTGCTCACCGAAGTCTCAATTCTGTCCTTCTCGTCCTTCCTTGAAGGCTTATGGTCCGAAGTCAGTGCTTCAGCAATCCCACCTCGACTAACAACTGCACGACAATCGCCAGCATTGGATACCACTAGATCACCGTTCCTGACCAGTGCTGTTAAACAGCATGATCCACCCCGAAATTCTTGGTTAAGAAATTCAGAATCTGTCTTCAAATAACTGTTTTTGAGCGCCTCCACGACATCATCATCTTTCCTCGTTACTAATTCATCCATAATGTTCTTATTCAAGTTCTCTGCTGCAAATTCTGCAGCTTTAGCTCCTCCATGTCCATCAAATATACCAAAAATACCCTGAAACAAGTAAACCCTTGGTCAGTTTCAACTGCATTCAACCAATCACATACAGCATGGTATACTAAGATTCACATTAGAATATTACTCTAATCAATGGAGTTCTATTTATTTATTTATTGGGAGAACACTATCTTAATTTTTCAAAGACTATAAAAACAAACACTTGATAGTTGCCTTCCAACTACATTTTTTATAGTTACAGATTCTTTTTTCCTTTTTCTGGTCACTTCTTCTCAAATACAACTACTTCAATATAAAAAATGACAGCTAATAAAAAGGATGATTTCCAGCCAAACGCTCACCCAACACAGTAGACAACAGCAAGGACTACAACTACTCCTCTTCAATCCCAAACTAATTAGGTTCGGCTATAAGAATCCTCAATATTCATATTGCTCTACTTGGTCTAATTACTAAGGTAATAAATACTTTTCTTAAACAAGATTTAAGTTATATATACTGACCGTATAAAACACTCATCAGTGACTAAGTAATATTTAACTGTTAGTTATTACCAGGTTACAAATCAATGTTTATCACGAGATTTACCTGTAATTACCCTGAGTGACCTTATTGCGTAAATATATTTTACACCGTCAGTGCACACTTAAACTCGTTATCATAGAGATTAAAATATAATTAACTCATATGTGACATGAGTGCCTAAATAAGTTTTACATTGTGAGTACATATAACTTGAATTCACAAAAAAAAGAAGAAAAAAAGAGCCCATCTTATCTAAGCAAAATGAGCTTTAGAAATGAATAGAATGAGCTAAAAATTACCTCTTTAGAATCTCCTGGTACATCGACAAGTGCAGAGTAACGATCCTCCATCGGACCTCTCCTACCACGCTTACAACAAACATAATAACCATCGCCCTCTACCTCCACAGAATCCTCCGCCGCTGCTGCCGGAGTCGCCGGGAAATTCACAAAAGTCGCCGAAACTACCGGAATGTCCAATTTAGCCGGCCTTTTCCTCTTCAAAACCGGCGCAGAAGTAGAACATTCTGTAGAATTTCTAATACGGTTAATCGATGCTGATGCCTGTAACGGCTTCTGAAGCCGAAGAATTTGAAATTGTAAGGACGGAGAAGAAGAAGAGGTAAAGGAAGGGAATTTCGTTAGGGTTTTAGATGAATTAGGAGAAGAAGAAGAAGAAAATGAAGCTGATTTACAGAGAGATTTAGACAACGGAACCCTAGCCGCCGGCGAGAACGCCGGTGAATTCGAAATGGCGACGGTACAAGACATCGTTTTTCCGGTTGATTTTACGCTCTGATAAAGTTCGTTGGAATTCCGTGTGATGGTTTTTGTGAAGAAAGGGAGAAAGGAAATGAGGGGTATTTATATGTTTTTGTGGAAAGAGGGAAATTGCGACAGTGGGGCAGTCAAAAGTACGGGTTCTGTGGGCCCTATTTTCAGTATTCATCCCGTGTTTTAAGAGGCCATTTTCTTCTTATACTTTGACCATTTATTTCAACACTTTTGATCTGATAAAGTTCTCATTTTTTTCTTTTTTTTTTTAATAATCGCAAAGTACATTTAATTTTAGATATGTATTTACTTTAGTTCATTCAGTGTACTGATTATACGATATTTATATTATTCTTAGAAATATATTACTCAAATATAAATTTATAATATTATAAAAATAAATTGTGATATGGGGTAAATTTATTATATATACAAATAAGGTAAATGATAAAATAAAATTATATAATAATAATGTAGGTGAGATGATAGAAAAAAATAAGATAATGATGCAATCACACCAAATCGGTCGTTACATCAAGTGACACATTTCTTCGTTACGTAACGACGGATTTAACGATACGATACAATAAAATGTAAGTAACAACTAAAATAAATATCGTATTTAAAATAATAGTACGATACAATACAATAAGTACAATCATCTAAACAATTGAAAAATACAATTTAAGCGCAATATAGAAAGAAATACACATTTTCATGTAAAATTTGAATTTTCTTTTGGCACCAATCTTTGATTAAATATAATTTAAGCACAATATAGAAGAAAAAAAAAGAAATGCAGAAAAAGCAAAGGGCAATGTTGTTCAGCCAACTTTATATGAAAATATGGTGTAATTGACAATGTGATAAATTTTTACTTCAATTTTAAGACAATTATCAGTAATTATTTATTATAAGTTTGAAAGAAGAAAATATCAATTTATATCAACTAAGTAATTGCAACGATATTTCAAAATTTTACATATATAAATTAAAATTTAAGAAAAGAAAAAGAAAAAGAGTCGAGACTCTAAAGTGCGGCTTGGAGTGGAATTCAAATTTGTAATTCAAACACGTTAATAAAAAAGTCGGCCATGTTCTTGACTTTGCTAACCTGCAGACACTTGGCGCATTTCTCAAGATGCAACTCGGTAAGGGGTGTTTGATTTCAATACGGCTCATGCCGGGATGAGTTATACTGATATAATTTATTTTAAGATTATTTTTTATCTATTGTTTGGTATATTGTATTAAATATGACAACTGCATAATTTGTAAGAAAAATGTATAAGTTATACCAGTGCTAATTACCCCAGCCTCTATAAGGTATAAGTTATTCCGGTATTAATTTTAATCATTGGATAACTTATACCTAGCTTGCTAACCAAACGAAGTATTAATGTGATATTAAATTTTTATACCAGTACTACACCTTCTTGTACCTCATACCAAAACGGCCCGTTTAGTACCGTGTATAAGAATAATACTGAATATGATATTTTAGTAATATTGTGATTAGCTGTGTGTCACGACCCGAATTCCCAATCCGCGGGATCGTGATGGCGCCTAACACCATACTTGTTAGGCAAACCAATGTTAGAGGAATTCGATACTTTAAACAATTAAATTATAACACCAAGTCTATAATTATCAAATAAATGAATACTGAATGAAATAAGAAATAATAAACGAAACTCCAAGCTAATTATAATATCTAGCTACCCAGAGTTTGGAGTCACAATTCACGAACTATTAAAGAATATTACAAATAATTGGCTCAAGAAAATAATGTATAACTGTTTTGAATCAAATAAAACAGTAGCTAAATAATATAGAGAAGGCTTCAGGAATCTGCGTATGCCAACATATTTACCTCGTGTCTCCGAATAATAACGTCTAACACTAACATCTCCTAACTTTGGCCATCCTGGATCTGAACAAAAGAGTGCAGAGTGTAGTCTCAGTACAACCGAATCCATGTACTGAGTAAGTGCCGAGCCTAACCTCGGCGAAGTAGTGACGAGGCTAGGATGGGACACCACATAAAACCTGGACATCGAAATCATGCTAACAGGAATAACAACAATTAAGGGATCAAAACATCAAATAATGGGAAAAGGAGCATGCGATGGGGAATTTTCAACATAAGGAATGAGGAAAACAATAAGGTAAACACAGATAGTGATCAACAATAGTTTTAGCAATTAAAAATAGCAAGTAAACTTGCACGGCATCACCCTTCGTGCTTTTACTCTCAGCCTCACCAATAATAAATAGAATACACAGCATCACCCTTCGTGCTTTTACTCTCATCCTTACCAGATTATAATTAAGAATTGCACGGCATCACCCTTCGTGCTTTACTTGCTTCCTCACAATATAAATAGATCGTGCACGACATCACCCTTCGTGCTCTACTCTCTTCCTCACAATATAAATAGATCGTGCACGGCATCACCCTTCGTGCTTTACTCTCTTCCACACAATATAAATAGATCGTGCACGGCATCGCCCTTCGTGCTTTACACTCTTCATCACAATGTAAATAAATAAATCATCAATAATATATAAAAAAAGAATTTCACAAGGAATCAGTATTTCAATATAGTTTCTATCACCATTTGATATTTCAATCTCAACTCAATGTTCTCAAGGGGATTTCACAAGAAGTTAATATTTCATCATGGTTTCTATCATCATTTATATTTCAATCTCAACTCAATGTTCTCAAGGGGATTTCAAAACAAAATCAATATTTCATCATGGTTACTATCATCCTTTATCATTTCAATCTTAATTCAGTTTCCAGAATAATATTCATCTTGGTGGAACCGAACACAATCTCTCAACATTTCACTAACAACAATAATCATAGATGATAGGCTTTAAGACAACCAAAAAAATAGGAATTAACATTCATTCGCATGGTATGACCTGGCCACAACGTATAGGTACTCCTCACCTCACCTATACATTGGATTTAGCAACAAAACAAGTAGCAAGTAGTCACACAACACCTATTCCCTCAACTAAGGTTAGACACAACACTTGCCTCAATTCCGCAGGCCACTCACTACCCAATTACCTTTTTTCCTTTCAAATTCATCTCCAACACACTCAAATCTAATCATAATTAGTTTAATATCATTAATTAATTCTAAAGGAACCAACTTTACTGAAAAATTATAGTTTTCCTAAGTTTTCTGAAACAAAGTTAAAACCTCAAGCCTTATCCATTCACCCCCGAGCTCGAATATGCTATTAGTTTCGAAATCCGACCTCAATTCGAGGTCAAAATCCCGTTTATATAAAATTTCCTAATTCTACCCAAACCCTCAATTTTTACCATGAAAATTCTTGATTTTTTATTTAAAAGTGATGAAAAATATTGGGTAATTGAAAGAGTAGAGTTTAGAATTGATTACCAAAACTTTGGGGATGAACTTTGATGAAGAAAATCGTCTCTAGGGCTTGGTAGTTCGAAAATAGGTGAAAAATAGGTTCTGCCCGATTTTTAAAAGCTAATTTATATAGCTGGGCAGGCATTCTACGCGATCGCGTGAGCCTGCCCGTGTTCGCATAGCTTTAGGAACTGGGCTATCACGATCGTAGCCCAGTGTTGGTGATCGCATAGTGTTAACAGACTTCCTCCCCGAGGCCCAGTTAATTCATCGCGTTCGCGTGGCCCAAGACGCGTTCGTGGAGCTTTACCCTGCCAGTGCTTCGCGTTCGAGTGAGGGGTTACGCGTTCACATAACACAAAAAAGTGACCCCCAGCAATTTACTCCACGCGTTCGCGAGTGACTCCACGCGAACGCAATGAACAAAATAGCTGAGCACCAGTAACAACAAAAACCATCAACTTTTCTAAGTGTAAAACATCCCGTGGCCTATCCGAAACTCACCCGAGCCTTCGGGGCTCTAAACCAAACATGCACGTAAGTCTAAAAACATCATACAGACTTGATCGTGCGATCATATCATGAAAATAACATGTAAAACTATGAATTAAACCTCAAAACTCATCATTTTTCTCAAGAACACTTAAGGTTCACTATTTCTCAACTGGACGTCCGAATCACGTCAAATAAACTCCGATTCTCACCATACTATAACAAATATGTATTGAGCTTCAGAGCCAAAATACGGGCCCGATACCAATGGTTTCAAACATTAATTCTTTTCCTTATTTCATTAATAATTCAGCAAAATAATTTCTTTCAAAAATTGGTTTCTAAGGGTTGGGACCTCAGAATTCAATTCCTGGCATACGCCCAAGTCCCATATTTTACTACAGACCTCCCGGGATCGTCAGAACACAAATCCGGGTCCGTTTAATCAGAATGTTGACTCAAGTCAACTAAAACCAAACTTTAAATTCTAAAAATTAGTATTTCTTATATTTTCACATAAAAGCTTTCCGGTTCCACGCCCGGACTGCGCACACAAATTGAGGTAGTTAAAATTAATCTTTTTATGGTTAATAAGCCTAGAACGGAGTCTTAATTCATAAAATAACCCCTTGGGTCATCACAATCTCCACCTCTAAAACAAACATTCATCCTCGAACAGACATAGAAGATTACCTGAATTTGCAAAAAAGTGTGAATATCTACTCTGCATGTCTGACTCAGACTCCCAAGTTGCTGCCTCAACGGATGACCTTTCCACTGCTCTCGAACTGAAGGATAACTCTTAGACCTGAACTAACGAACCTGCCGGTCTAGAATGGCTGCCGGTCTAGAATGGCTGCCGGCTCCTCCTCATAAGTCAAATCTTTGTCCAATTGGACAGAGCTGAAATCTAACACGTGGGACGGGTCACCATGATATTTTGCATAGATACATGAAATACCGGATGAGTGGAGGATAACCTTGGAGGCAATACAAGTCTTTAAGCTACCTCCCCACTCTATCAAGAATCTCAAATGGCCCGATATACCTAGGGCTCAACTTGCCCTTCTTCCCAAATCTTATGACACCTTGGGCGATACCCAAAGTAATACCCTCTCTCCGACCATGAATTCCACATCACAAACCTTACGGTCGGCGTAACTCTTTTGCCTAGACTGAGCTGCACGAAGTCGATCCTGTATAATCTTGACCTTATATAAGGCCTCTTGAACTAAGTCTGTACCCAATAACCGAGCTTCTCCAGGATCAAACCATCTAACTGGCGATCTACACCGTCTACCATATAATGCCTCATAGGGAGCAATCTGAATGCTCGATTGATAACTATTATTATAGGCAAACTCCGCTAATGACAAGAATTGATCCCAAGAACCTCCAAAGTCAATAACACAAGCGCGGATCATATCCTCTAAGATCTGAATGGTACGATCGGACTGCTCGTCCCTCTAAGGATGAAATGTTGTGCTCAGCTCAACTCGGGTACCCAACTCTCCCTGAACTGCCCTCCAAAAATGCGAGGTAAACTGTGTACCTCGATCAGATATGATAGATATGGGCACACCGTGAAGGCGAACAATCTCTCGAATATATATCTCTGCCAACCGCTCCGAAGTGTAAGTACTTTCCACTGGAATGAAATATGCTGATTCAGTCAGCCTATCCAAAATAACCCAAACGACGTCGAACTTCCTCTGAGTCCGTGGGAGTCCAACAACGAAGTCCATAGTGATACGCTCCCACTTCCACTCAGGAATCTCTATCTGTTGAAGTAAACCACCGAGTCTCTGATGC
The DNA here is from genome assembly GCA_005239525.1 of Nicotiana knightiana. NCBI lineage: Eukaryota > Viridiplantae > Streptophyta > Magnoliopsida > Solanales > Solanaceae > Nicotiana > Nicotiana knightiana. Next base: position 34,612 of record ML382256.1, on the reverse strand, counting down.
TCATATTTAACCTATTGGTAATTAAACAACGAGCCACATAAGCAACAATATCCTTTTTCATCCTTCTCCACCAATAGTTCTGTCGCAAGTCCTGATACATCTTGGCAGCACCTGGGTGAATATAATACTTAGAACTGTGAGCCTCCTCAAGGATCAACTCACGAAGGCCGTCAACGTTAGGCACACATATACGACCCTGCATCCTCAAAACACCATCATCTCCAACTGTAACCTTCTTGGCACCATCGTGCCGAACTGTGTCCCTAAGGACCATCAAATGCGGTTCATCATCCTGCCGATCTCTGATACGCTCGAATAAGGAAGACCGAGCAACTATACAAGCTAGAACATGGATGGGCGAAATATCCAACCTCACGAACTGATTAGCCAACTTCAGAATGTCTGAAGCTAACGGTCTCTCACTAACTGGAATACATGCAAGGCTGCCCATACTTACTACTTTTCTACTCAATGCATCGGCCATCACATTGGCCTTTCCCGGATGATACAATATAGTGATGTCATAATCCTTCAATAACTCTAACCATCTCCTCTGTCTCAAATTAAGATCCTTTTGCTTGAACAAGTACTGGAGGCTACAATGATCCGTGTAAGCCTTACATGGCACGCCATAAAGATAGTGCCTCCAAATCTTCAACGCGTGAACAATGGTTGCCAATTCTAAGTCATGGACCGGATAATTCTTCTCATGAATCCTTAACTGCCGTGACGCATAAGCTATCACCCTGCCATCCTGCATCAATACTTCTCCAAGCCCAACACAGGAAACATCACAATATACCGTGAAAGATCCCGAGTCTGATGGCAACACCAATACCAGTGCTGAAGTCAAAGCTGTCTTGAGCTTTTGAAAACTCACCTCACACTCGTTCGACCATTTAAATGGAACACCCTTTTGGTTCAATATGATCTTAATAGTTGCTCATAATCAATTGTAGAATCATCAACTAACTTCACGTTAACAATAATCTCCTTTCAAACCTTCAAAATACTAACAACGAGATGCGACACATGGAGAACTCATAATTATCTACATGAATTAACGTGTTTTATTTAACTCCATATGGGCGGGCACCTACCTTGTATGTTAAAGCTCAATAATTGTAACACAAATTTGGTAAATTATGTACAGATAAATTTTATACAAAAAATTTCAAATAAACCTAACAGGCATGGCTCCATTAGTACTATAGTAAAAATTTTAATTTCACAAGAGAGAATTTAAGCATAAGAATTTTCATAACAAGGACCTCATCCTTATATAACTTCCATCGCGGCTCGTAGCCCGATTTAAACATACCAAATCATATTAAAATGCGAGGGTCTCACCCTCAGTTCCGAATCACAAGTAATATGCACATCGTTCCAATCGAAACATTTCATTTTCTTCTTTTAAATATTTTTCGTTAAACAAAATTACAACACGTATTGATAGACATATCTATCTCCATAGAATTTCTCAATACACGTATTCATATAAGTAGATTTCAGGGTTACGAAGCGCACCCATGAGTAGAGCATATTAGGAGAACTTTCTTAGATACTCAAAACTGAATCAAGTTAAGGAAATTTCCACTTTATAATAACTAGAAATTGTAATTGTAATTACACTATCTGATATAGCGGCCTCATCCATACCATAGAAAGTATATCAACAGGATAGGTCTCCACCTCTAGGAGTCTGACCTCCACCTTCGACATTCCGACCCCTTTCCCCTAGCTGGACATGTAAGTTGAGTTGTAACTGCAATGGGGAACGTAGCCTGAGTGCTCTGATGAAACATGACTCTCCCAAGACTAGGATAATTTCTACCACTAACCGAAATAAAGTATCAATCTGCCTTGCGTCGTACAAAATTTTACGATTATATTTGAATCCTTTGATGAGTATGAGAAACAAATTCTATCAATAGCATATGGGAGAACTGATCTAAGTAGTTGATGTTGCAATGGCCGGTCGTCCTCTTCGTAGGCTTGCCACAAACACCGGCGGCCAATTTCTTCTTTTACTATGTTGTCTCAACACTGGTGAGATACCCGCTTCATTCATATACTCTTCATTATTATTTGGGGTAACTCTCATCCCTATTGATGCACAATGATCACAAAAGTAGAGCTCTATACAGATAAATCTTGGCACAAACACTATGGTCTAGAAGCTCGTCAACCACTTCACTCCCTCCGAAGCACCCCAAAATCCAAAATCGCGACTTCTACGCTGAGTAGACCTTACATAGATTTAAAGTTGTTTATATAACTCCTTTGGTGTTGAGGTATAGGCTTATTAAGGAGGAAAACATACCGCAAGTCCCATCTTCATCTCTTGCAAAATCTCAGGCCTTATACACTAATATAACACATGATCCCGCAATCTATTACTTGACGGTGGACTTCCTACTTGGCACGAAGTCACATGTCACAATGTCTGATAATCCACAATGTTAAACTTCACAGCTCATATAAACCAACCCCGTTGCCTTCAACTTATCCCCATGTTCTGCAATATTTCATAGCAGCGGTCAAGAAAATCATGTGGGTCTTAAAAAGATGTACCACTGAAATACAGTGGAAATAACTTGATGAACCTGTCCAGTCTCCACAAAGCATCGGAAGTCATAGCTTCCCCATCAGCAATCGGGCTGCCGCAATTGTCTGAACTACCCCAACTGGGTTGGATGCTGAGTTCTGGATTGGAGGAGTAGTCTGATTAGGAGTGTGGGTAGCAGGAGTCTGGACCCCTCCTCTAGCCTGAGATACGGCTGCTGCAACAGGGAGTGCGCCAGTCTGGGCTACCCTCTCCATCAGGCCCACTAATCGGACCAAGCATCCTGAAGTACCGGGGTGGCAATAAACCCCGCTGGGACCTGAGCTGGTCTAGCTGGAACGGTCTGAGCTGGAGCCCCCTCATCAAATCTCAATATGGGGCTCCACAGCTGGGGCTGCAGTATGAGAAACGGGCTGAGTCCTGCCCCTGCCTCGGCCTCTGACGCGGCCTTGGCCTCTGCCCCTAGTAGGAGGTGCTGCTGGAAGACCGGATTGTTGGTTAGCGGAAGAAGAAGCACTCATTCTCGCCATTTGCGAGAGAATAGAAGAGTTCAATCAGTATTTGTTTTTTGAGATATCAAGAATCACACGACAGAGTAGAAATAAAAAATGAGTTTGTTCCTAACTTCATAGCCTCTAAGAGATAAGTATAGACATCTCCGTACCGATCCTTCAGACTCTATCAAGCTTGTTCATGAATTGTGAGACCTATGCAACCTAGTGCTCTGATACCAACTTGTCACAACCCAAATTCCATACTTGTCACGACCTAACACCATACTTGCTAGGCAAGCCAATGTTAGAGGAATTCGATACTTTAAACAATTAAATTATAACACCAAGTCTATAATTATCGAATAAACGAATACTGAATGAAATGAGAAATAATAAACGGAACTCGAAGCTAATTATAATATCTAGCTACCCAGGGTTTGGAATCACAATTCACGAACTATTAAAGAATACTAAAAATAATTGGCTCAAGAAAATAATGTATGACTATTTTGAATCAAATAAAATAGCAGTCTAAATAATATAGAGAAGACTCCAGGAATCTGCGGATGCCAGCAGATCTACCTCGTGTCTCCGAATAATAATGTCTAACACTAACATCTCCCAACTTTAGTCAGCCTGGATCTGCACAAAAGAGTGCAGAGTGTAGTCTCAATACAACCGACCCCATGTACTGAGTAAGTGCCGAGCCTAACCTCGGCGAAGTAGTGACGAGGCTAGGACGGGACACCACATAAAACCCGGACATCAAAATCATACTAATAGGAATAACAACAATTAAGGGATCAAAACAACAAATAATGGTAAGGGAGCATGCGATGGTGAATTTTCAACATAAGGAATGAGGAAAACAATAAGGCAAACACAGATAGTGATCAAAAATAGTTTTAGCAATTAAAAATAGAAAGTAAACTTGCACGGCATCACCCTTCGTGCTTTTACTCTCAGCCTCACCAAATAATAAAGTGAATACACGGCATCACCCTTCGTGCTTTTACTCTCATCCTTACCAGATTATAATTAAGAATTGCATGGCATCACCCTTCGTGCTCTACTCTCTTCCTCACAATATAAATAGATCGTGCACGACATCACCCTTTGTGCTTTACTCTCTTCCTCACAATATAAATAGATCGTGCACGGCATCACCCTTCGTACTTTACTCTCTTCCACACAATATAAATAGATCGTGCACGGCATCGCCCTTCGTGCTTTACACTCTTCATCACAATGTAAATAAGTAAATCATCAATAATATATAAAAAATGAATTTCACAAGGAATCAATATTTCATCATAGTTCTATCACCATTTGATATTTCAATCTCAACTCAATGTTCTCAAAGGGATTTCACAAGAAATCAATATTTCATCATGGTTTCTATCATCATTTAATATTTCAATCTCAACTCAATGTTCTCAAAGGGATTTCAAAACAAAATCAATATTTCATCATGGTTACTATCATCCTTTATCATTTCAATCTTAATTCAGTTTCCAGAATAATATTCATCTTGGTGGAACCGAACACAATCTCTCAATATTTCACTAACAACAATAATCATAGATGATACGCTTTAAGACAACCAAAAAAATAGGAATTAACATTCATTCGCATGGTATGGCCTGAACACAACGTATAGGTACTCCTCACCTCACCTATACATTGGATTTAGCAACAAAACAAGTAGCAAGTAGTCACACAACACCTATTCCCTCAAGCTAAGGTTAGACACAACACTTGCCTCAATTTCGCAGGCCACTCACTACTCAATTACCTTTTTTCCTTTCAAATTCATCTCCAACACACTCAAATATAATCATAATTAGTTTAATATCATTAATTAATTCTAAAGGAACCAACTTTACTGAAAAATTATGGTTTTCCTAAGTTTTTAAAAAAATGTTAAAACCCGACCCCGGGCCTGCTTGGTCCAAACTCGGGGTTCGGATCAAATTACATTTACTCATTCACCACCGAGCCCGAATTTGCAATTAGTTTCGAAATCCGGCCTCAATTCGAGGTCAAAATCCCATTTTTATAAAATTCCATAATTTTACACAAACCCTCAATTTTTATCATGGAAATTCTTGATTTTTGATTTAAAAGTGATGAAAAACATTGGATAATTGAAAGAGTAGAGTTTAGAATTGATTACAAACACTTTGGGGATGAACTTTGATGAAGAAAATTTTCTCTAGGGCTTGGTAGTTCGAAAATAGGTGAAAATAGGTTCTGCCCGATTTTAAAAGCTAATTTATATAGCCGGGCAGGCCTTCTACGCGATCGTGTGAGCCTGCTCGCGTTCGCATAGCTTTAGGACTGGGCTATCGCGATTGCGGCCCAATGTTGGCGATCACATAGTGTTAACAGACTTCCTCCCCCAGACCCAGTTAATTCATCGCGTTCGCGTGGCCCAAGACGCGTTCGCGGAGCTTTATCCTGCCAGTGCTTCGCGTTCGCGTGAGGGGTTACGTGTTCGCATAACACAAAAAGGTGACCCCTAGCAATTTACTCTACGCGTTCGTGAGTGACTCCATGCGAACGCAATGAACAAAATAGTTGAGCACCAGTAACAACAAAAACCAACAACTTTTCTAAGTATAAAACATCCCGTGGCCTATCCGAAACTCACCCTAGCCCTCAGGGATCTAAACCAATCATGCACGCAAGTATAAAAATATCATACGGACTTGCTCGTGCTATAAAATCATGAAAATAACATGTAAAACTATGAATTAAACCTCAAAACTCATCATTTTTCTCAAGAACACTTAAGGTTCACTATTTCTCAACTGGACGTCCGAATCACGTCAAATAAACTCCGATTCTCACCAAATTTCACAGATAGTATTCCACCTTCAGGCCGTGATGGCGTCTAACATTGAACCCGCTAGACAAGCCAACATTTTGGTTAAGTTTACCTGTTTACAATTGAAATAACAATAATAACTAGAAGAAGTGTGATTAAAGAATGCGGAAGACTACTAAATTCAAGAACTTTAATGATGAATCTCATAAAAACTTTCTCAATTACACCCCAGAAACTGGTATCACAATCTCACGAACAGTCTAAGATTTTTCTAAATACAATGGTCTGAAATAAGTGAATAGAACTGTCTTGGAATTACAGGATAAGACAGAAAATGAGAAAAAGGATAAGAGGTGATGCCAAGGCCTGCGGACGCCTGCAGGACTACCTCAGTGTCGTCGTGGACTGAAGGATACTCCCTGAATCACTGTCCACTGGGTCCGGCGCTATAATCTGCACAACATAAAGAAGTGCAGGTGTAGCATTAGTACAACCGACCCAATGTACTGAGTAAGTGCCGAGCCTAACCTCGGCGAAGTAGTGACGAGTCTAGGACACGACAAATAATAAACACCTGTGCAATTCAATAATATATAATAGAAATAACGGCAGGAAGTAAACAGTTAAGTACAAATACGGGGAAAACATGCTAGGGTACAAAAGGGGAAAACACTTATTGAGTAACAGAACATGACAACCGTCTAGTATCAAAATAACAACAGCGAACAAACAAGTGCACGACATCACCCTTCGTGCTTTACTCTCGTTCTTACCAAAACAAGTGCACGACATCACCCTTCGTGCTTTAATCTCATTCTCACCAAAACAAGTGCACGACATCACCCTTTGTGCTTTTACCTCACAATATCATGGCATGGCATTATCCTTCGTGCATTATCTCTCATATGATGACACGATATCACCCTTCGTGCTTTTAAAATCACAATATCGGCACGGCATTAACCTTCGTGCTTTACACTCTTCCTCACCCAAACAATAACTAGAACACAATTTAGCAAGGAAGAACCACAATACAGACCATAATTTTACAACATCCCGACAAGGAAACAATAACATAAATATCACCGTCCCGGCAAGGGACACAACTATAACCAATCTCAATGAACGTACAACATAAACAAATAATCCTCAACCGAACAACCAATCAACAATGTTCACAACCAAATATTTCCAACAATTGAATAATCTCCAAAATGAAATCTACTTCATAACACAATGGATATCGAAGAAAAACACATATACTATAAGTTATGACTCACGGGCATGTTTGACAACAAGGTATAGGTACTCGTTACCTCACCTATACATTGAACATGATAATAACACGTAGCACATATGACTCAACACCTATTCCCTCAAGCTAAGATTAGGCCAAACACTTACCTTGGCTCCAAGAATAAAAAACAAGCCTCTCGTACCGCTTTTACTCTCGAATCCGACTCCGAAACAATTGTATCTATGAATAATCGACTCAATAATATCAATAAATGCTAAACAATTCAATTCCAATGCTTAAATATAGATTTTCCAACATTCCTCCAAAAATTTCAAAATTCGACCTCGGACCCGCATGGTCGAAACACGTGGTTCAGACCAAAACCCATTCACCCATTCTCCCACAAGCCCGAATATACAATTTGTTTTGAAATCTGACCCCAAAACGAGGTCAAATTCCCAAAAATTCGAAAAGCCCTAACTCTACCAGAAAACCTAATTTTCTACCTTTAATTCCACGATTTTAGGCATATAATCTAATAAATGTTGATGAAAATGGAAAAAAATGAGGTTATAATTACTTACCTAAGAGGCTATGTTTATGGAGCTCTTCAAAGGTTGCCTATGGGGTTTGGGGAAGAAGAGGGTTTATGAAATTTTACAAAATCCCGTAATGAAACATTCTGTTTTTGACACTTGAATTAACTGGGTGAAAATGACCTATGGGATCACAGATAAAGAGCTGCGATGGCATAGAGGACAATCTATTTAAACTACGCGATCGCGGACTACCTATTGCGATCACACAGGATCCCTAACCCCCACCCTTGCGATAGCGGGAAGAGACGTGCGGTCGCACAGAACAACGGACCAGGCCCCCAGACTACCCCTACACTATGCGACCGCATAGTGTCACAGAACATCTCCCTCAGCACAAAGATATGCGATCGCGGAAGGACCTATGCGATCGCATAGAGTAAAACATCAGACACCAGAAAACTCATTTTACACAAGATTTTTCCTAGTTTTAGCACTCCGACACCTACCCGAAACTTACTCCTCGGGGCTCAAAACCAAATACACACACGACCTCATAAACATCCTACGGGCTTATTCAAGTAATCAAAACACCAAAATAATATCATAAACATCGAATTAAGGCTCGAAATCAATGAAATTCCTTTAAACTTCAAAAACATCTAATTTCTCCATTTTTTTTGTCCGAATCACCTCAAACTGAGTCCGTTTCTTACCAAATTTCACCGATAACACATAATAATCATATTGAACCTGTTCCGGGCTCCGGAACCATAATACGGGCATGATAACACATGTTTCACATCAAATCCCGTTTCCAAAAACCTTTATATTTTTCAGAAAATAATTTTTCTTCAAAAATTCATTTCTCGGACTTGGCACCTCGGAATTCGATTCCGGGCGTACACCCAAGTCCCATATTTTCCTACGGACCCTCCAGGACCGTCAAAACGGGTCCGTTTACCAAAAATGTTGACTAAAGTCAACTTTATTCAAATTTCAACACAAAAATATCATTTTTATCAATTTTTCACATAACGGCTTCCCGGCTACACGTTCGGGCTACGCACGCAAATCGAGGTGAGATATAAGGAGGTTTTCACGTCCTCTGAACACAGATTTAGCTAAAATTACACGGGATGAACTTTTGGGTCATCACATACTATAATAAATATGTACCGAGCTCCGAAACCAAAATACGGGCCCGATACCAATGGTTTCAAACGTTAATTCTTTTCTTTATTTCATTAATAATTTCTTTCAAAAATTGGTTTCTAAGGCTTGGGACCTCGTAATATAATTCCTGGTGTACGCCCAAGTCCCATATTTTACTTCAGACCTCCCAGGATCGTCGGAACACAGATACGGGTCCGTTTACTCAAAATGTTGACTCAAGTCAACTAAAACCAAACTTTAAATTCTAAAAATTGGTATTTCTTATATTTTCACATAAAAGCTTTTCAGTTCCACGCCCGGACTGCACACGCTAATTGAGGTAGTTAAAATTTATCTTTTTATGGTTAATAATCCTAGAACGGAGTCTTAATTCATAAAATGACCCATTGGGTCATCACAATGTGATGAACTTCATTATACTCGAATTATTTCTACTCGGGTATCTGGTTTGGTGTATTAAAGGATTTGAAAGGGCAGTCTTTTCTTTATACATACTTATTCATGTATTAAAAACTTTGGTATTGTTAATCTTATGTTTTTCTATATAGAAGAATAATATCGAATATGGAGTATATATATACAAGTATTAGTTATACATATACTGAAAAACACTACCAAACAAGGAATTGATCATACCAAAATTATACATATATTATTTTTCCTAGTACAACCCCTAGGTAGTCAATTGTCTTAGATCTCACAGCGCAAGTAAATTTACATACTAGTACTAATGTTAGAGCTCGCGCGATGCGCGAATATTGACAAAAGATTAATCTTATACAATTATGATTTGATATATCATATTATTTTAATAAATATTAGTTATTATTTTTTTATTTAATGTGGTGTACATAAATATAACAAACTCTATGGTACACATTATATAGTAACTAAATAAATTATTTGTTCCTTATTTATTCTTTACTATTATTAAATTAGCAAATACTTAGTATATATTTTCTAATGCGACTTTTTATTAACTTGTCTACTGGCTTAATATATATATATATATATATTCTTACTATGAAAATATTTTTATTTTTTTAAAATTATATTATACTATTCAAAATTCTTCAATTGTCTAAATTTATTAATAATTATACTAATTCAAATTCAAAAAGAGTAACTAATTATTAACTAATCTAACTAATTTTGTTCTAAATTTGACATCTATTGTATTTTCGTTGTGACACTTGGCATCATCACATTGATTTGCTTATCTTTTTCTCTCTCTCTCTCTCTCCCTCTCTCTCTCTCTCTCTCTCTATATATATATATATATATATATATATATATATATATATAGAGAGAGAGAGAGAGAGAGAGAGAGAGATAGATAGATAGATAGATATGTTGTCGATTAATTTACTGCATTAAATACCAAATTAGAATTATTATCGACCATTGTGTTCTTGTAACTTATTTTAAGCATATGAAGATGTTGTAACAAATAGATTCACCGTTATTTTTTCCTTTTCCTTTCACTATGAACACTGATGATAGGCTATAATTATGTATTTTAGTCGCTTATTACACTCTAATTTACTGTACTTTAATGGAGTTTGAGCTTTAATCGCTAGTGTTTTGCACTAATTATGCGTTTTATGCCTTATAGGAGTGATTTCGATCTATGTAGATGTTATGGAATGAATTCAAGTTATTCTTAAGCTTTGAGTTTTGAGTAAAAGCCCAAGGATTAAGTTGGGATCATGTTCAAGGATCAACGGATGATAGGGCAACGAAACAAAGAATCGAGTAGGCATATTGCATATTGTCTAGTAAAATACATATAACTTTTCACTCAGAACTCCGTTTGGATTCTACAATATATTTTTGGAAATATAATTCAATGGGCTACAACTTTCATGTTTTACTTTTTCTTAAATTACCAATAGAACAGAGTAAATAGTGCGAAGTAAGTGCACGGCCGCGCACTGACCGTGCATATGAGGCAGAAAGTATGTTGAGGACTTTTGATACACTTTGGACCTAAGGAGGCAAGAACACACTAGGAACAAGGAAGAGAATTCTTCTAAGAGTTTTTCACTTTCTTCTTCCTATTTACATTATTGGTTATGAATTCTAGTATTGTAGTTTTGCATACTATTATGAATAACTAATTTGTTATCTAGAGTTGTGATAGAACCTTTTGTAGGATAAATTCTTGTTATGTTTTTATATAATTGAGTCCTTGGATGTCTCTACTTGCTCAACTACTTGTTTATTGTTGTTGATTGAATGACCATCAATTGACTGTGCCTATTTAGTGTGTATTGCTTGGAAAAGTGTACATATTTAGGTAGTTATTGAACAACATCACTCCTAACTTATGTGAAGAATCAATACGAAGGGTTTAAAGGTAGGATTAGGAATAACGAAACCTTGGTGCGATCTTACTGAGTGGTAAATTAGTGCCAGCTAGCGTAGTTCGAAAGAATATGTCTAGTAAATTATGGTAGTTGCTCGGAAGAGAATTATGACACCCGAAGTACTCATGGTTGGTAGAGAATACTTAAGCGAAATTATAGAAAGCGGGAAGGATTCCGACAATTGAAAAAATTATAACTCTAGACCTCCTTAGTCTTGTCTCAAATTTCATCCTTGTTAGTTGATAAGTTTATTGCGTTATAATAGTTGTTAGTTAATTAGTTAGAAATAAATATTATAATCTCTATAATTAGGAAATTATTTGGACTTATATTTCTTAGCAATATTGAACAATTGTAGCTAATCCTTAGTTATCTGTGGGATTCGACTCCGGATTTGTAAAACTGGATTATATTTGCAACGACCGCTTAGTCCTTTTTATAAGGCATACTTGGGCGTGATCAAATTTTGGCGCCGTTGCCGGGGAACTAACAGTGTAGCTGTAGGTGCACATATTGCTAGATTGCAAGTTTGAATTTTTATTTTTGTTTTCTTGTATTTGATTTTTTTAAAATTTTTTATTTTTATTTTACTTGTTTATTTCTAAAACATGGCATCTTGGAATTATGAGAGTTTTGATGTGGTAATTCTACTTTTAGTCCTCCTTAGGCATATTGTGGAGGAAACCACCTGTGGCAAAATTGTCAAAAGATTTTCAAGAGTGAGTTATGTGCACCAACTCAATTTTATGTGTGAAATGTATGTGATATATGTAGTCAAGATGGTCACTTTATGGTTGTGCTTATATTTCTTATCTTCCCCCAACCCCTCACTTTGATGGTTCCTTTTTTTCTTGTGAAGTTAATAGGAACAAAGAACCCATGGATGATGACCTGAAAGGCTGAAACAGATCAATGATATGCTACGATGCTTTGTGGAAAAAAATGAGAAACAACTGCACATACAAAGGCAAGATGCTATTATTCGCAGACTGGAGGCACAAGTGAGTTAACTAGTTGAAGCATTTAATGCTCAAGAAGCCAATATTGTGGATAGTAGCCAAGAGGAGCATGCATTAGATAACAAAATTGAGGTTCTAATGGAGGAGGTAAGAGTAAAACACCAACAATTTGTCCAACTAGATATTGAAGATATTGTTGTTGTAGAAGCGATACTAGATTCAACAAAGGATAATGAGGATACATATTTAGTTGACTCTAGTGTCGTTGGTGTTGAGGGTGTAAACAATCCCAATGTTCATGTAGTTGAGCACATTGGTCCACACTCCAAGCATTTTCCACATTGTGTTTAGATGATGATATAGAAATAGAGTCATCCGAGCCACTTGAGGAGTCAAGGAATGAAGAACAAGGTGCCTACATTCTGGAATTCTTTTTGCCAAAAATTCAGAATTACACACCTCATCTAAAGGCCAAGAAGTGCAGAATACTAGATTCGTTCCACCACCCCAGGAGCATAATCAGAAGCTTGAATCAAAACTTGAGGCTCGATTCATAATCTCAAGGTAGAGGCAAAAAGCGGTTCATGTCGTGCCGCGACTTTAAATCAAGCGCTTGTTTGGAGGCAATCCAGCTTCACTTATTATTATTATTATTGTATTATTCTTGTAGTGTCGATTTTTTTTAGGAGCATGAAAAACAAATCCATTGGAAGGATGCAACAACAAACCAGATGGTTGGAACCAAGTGCGAGTTATCCACATGAAGGACCAGGCCTGGGAGAAGTCTGAGTACCCCATGAGCTGCCAGTGCTTTGGCCTTTGGCCGACCAATGAGTTTCTTTTACACTCTTATATTTATGGGTGTGCATTGGGGACAATGCACAATTTTAAGTGTGGGATGAGGAGATTGTCTTGGTGACTTTCTATGCTATTTTAGTTGTGTTAGTTTAATGGAGTAATTTTTTTTTAGAAAAATAGAAAAGATTGGACTTTTCCCGACGATGGATCTTCTAGAAAGCTTTATTGAGGGATTTAAGTCTAAAGAAAAAAAGATTTTGTTTGTAGGTAGTGTAGTAATTCCCCTGTCACGACCCAATTCCTAACTCAGGTCGCGATGGCGCCCAACACCGCCGTCAGGCAAGCCAACCATTATTTACTAGTGATTTCAGGTAGTTTACTGAAATATTTTTCAACACTTGCTTAACTTAGTTTTGAGACATTAACTAGAAACAGATAACTTAGGCAAATCTTATGCAAAATAAATAATCATGAAGTCATAATTAACGATTACATCCCAAAAATAAAGTCTACTAGTGTGTGCGTGCCAGGAACTAGTGTCACAAGTCTACATGCATCTAGTAGAATAATACCCAAAAGAATGAAAGTCTGTCCTACTGTCTGAGTAAGTATAGACAGAAATAACAAAAGGATAGCTCCAAAGTGCTGCTGGGAATCGCCAAGGAGAGCAGCTCACCGTGAAGCCTCGACCAGTAAAACTCAGGAACGAGCTCCGGACTGGAACCCAGACGCACCTACCTCAGAACCTGTACAATTAAGTACAGAGCGTAGCATGAGTACATAAAAAATATGTACCCAGTAAGTATCCCGCCTAACCTCGAAGAAGTAGTGACGAGAGGTCTACTTGACACTTACTAGGGTCTAAATAGTGTATTTATGTGATAATTTTAAAGAGGACAACAAGTAAGCATGGACAGTAAGAAAATAAATATCGAATCGTAATAAAATTCAAATATGTAGTGAAGCATAAATTTACAAGTTTTCAGTTCGATCCTCAGGGATAATTCACCGCTCAACAGTCATAAACAACATCAGGCAAATAACATGCGCATAGTGGAATAAGGACATCCGGCCCGAGCCAACATAATAGTAATAACTGTGCACTGCCGAAGGGTTGAACAACGTGAACCATATATGCATCTATCAATACCCGCCGTGGCATACGACCCGCTCCCATGAGAGTGGGGGGAAGAATCACTCCGCTCGTGGGATATAAATTGCGAAGCGCTCGCATGCAAACACAACATCTTTCTTTCAATTCTTTTCAAATAACAATTCCTTTAAAACATCCAAATTCTCGGTTTTCTTAAAAACAAAGTTTCATACGATGAAGTTATAAAGCATATAACTCAATTTAATGGAATTCACATGGCATGGTGTGCGTCTAACTACCCGGACATAACAATAATAGTCACTACGCACGGGATCTTGTCACCTCGCACGTACGTAGTCCCCATAACAATGACACATAATCATTTAATTCATCTATGGGGAAAATTACCTCTTACAAGGTTAGAAAGGGGACTCACATCGTGTCAAGCCTACTTTCCGGGTCAAGAACGCGCCCGAGACTCCAAATTCGCCGTCCAAGGACTCGAAACTAGTCAAATATTGCATAAATAAATCAATCTATACTTAAAAGTATGAAATTTCCCTATTTAGATGATTATTTCAACCTAAATTGTAAAATCCCAAAATTCACCGCCCAGGCCCACATGATCAGATTCCAGAAATTTATGGAGGAAATACTTACCCATAGCCTAAGGATCAATATTATATGGTTTTTGTATGATTCCATAATCAATTTCTTGGTAAATTCTCATTTTTAATCAAAACCCTATGTTTTACTCTAATCCCATGATTTCGACTAATTTAATGTGTTAATCTACGTAAGGATTCAAGCATTTAACTCATGTTATGGTAGGAATTACTTACCTTACAGTAGCTAGGTCGAATATCCTCTTTGCAAGCTCTCAAACTCGTCCAAAGTGAAGAAAATGGCAATAAAAGAGACTAAGTCTCGACTTAAATGTCACTGCCCAGCTGTCCCCTTCTATGCAAACGCGGCTGGGGCAGTGCATTCGCTAAGGCCCAGGCCCTCTGAGGGACCTTCTATGCGAACACGGATAGGGTCATGCGAACGCGAAGGCTAGCTGGGCTAGACCTACGCGAACGCGGTGGGGAGGGGTGTGAACGCAGAGGGTAAAGCTTAGCCGGCCCACTGACTTACCCTATGCGAAGGCGGCGCGCCTATGCGAACGCATAGGCTAATTTCACCCCTGCCCAACTCCTTCTATGTGAACGCGCGAGTACACCCACGAACGCATAGAAGGAAACCAGACTGAGAAAATCTGGTGTTTGGCATTTAGCTCCGAGGGGTCCGAAACTCACCCGAGCCCCCCGGGACCCCGTCCAAAGGCACTGACAAGTCTTTATCATGATACGGACTCGCTCGAATTCTCGGAATGCAAAAAGCAACAACGAAACTAGGAATCCGACCCCAAAACCAAATTGAATCAAACTTTGAACTTCAAATTCTAGAATTCGCTTCCAACACGCGGAACCTACCTATACTACTCGGAATGACACCAAATTTTGCGTGCAAGTCATAAATGACATAACGAAACTATTCCTAGTCTCATAATTCCCTTTGGACCTCGATAACACAAAAACACGTTACAACCCTCAATTTGAACTTAAGGAAATTCTTATTTCACTTTTGGTTTCGAAACACTCCCGGGTCATCCAAAACCCGTTCCGAACATACGCCCAAGTCTGAAATCATCATACGAACCTACCGGAACCTTCGAATCTCGATTCCAAGGTTGTTCACCAAAAATGTTGACCGAAGTCAAACTTGGTCTTTAAGGCCAACCTTAAGGAACTAAGTGTTCCTATGCCACTCCAAATTCCTCCAAACCTCGAACCACCTGTCCCCGCAAGTCATAAATCAGTAAAAGCAACTACAGGAAGTCTCATTTAGGGGCACGGGGTCCTAGAACACAAAACAACTGGTCGGGTCATTACATTCTCCAGCTCTTAAACAAACATTCGTCCTCGAACGGGTCTAGAATCATACCTGGAGTGCTGAATAAGTGTGGATATCTACTCCGCATGTCCTCCTTGGACTCCCAAGTCGTCTCCTCGACTGGTTGGCCCCTCCACTGGACCTTTACGGCGGAAACCCTCTTGGACCTCAACTGGAGATCCTGCCTGTCCATGATAGCTCAAATGGGCCTATAAACCTCGTGAGAGAAGTCGGCGTGATTCCTTCGGAGCATGGACACATGAAAGACCGGATGAACCCCTGATAAATTGGGAGGTAAAGCAAGCTCATAAGAAACCTACTCAACTCGTCTCAACACCTCAAATGGGCCTATAAACCATTTGTGAGAGAATAGAAGAGTGGGATTTAGTATATCATCAACTGCATGATAGAAGGTGAATAACTGGACCTTTACGGCGGAAACACTCTTGGACCTCAACTGGAGATCCTGCCTGTCAATGATAGCAACTGGCTCCTCCTTATAACCCAACCTCTCATCTAGCTTAATGGTACTGAAATCTACCACGTGAGAGAAGTCGGCGTGATTCCTTCGGAGCATGGACACATGAAAGACCGGATGAACCCCTGATAAATTGGGAGGTAAAGCAAGCTCATAAGAAACCTACTCAACTCGTCTCAACACCTCAAATGGGCCTATAAACCTCGGGCTCAGCTTGCCCTTCTTCCCAAACCTCATAATACCCTTTATCGGCGAGACCTTCAACAGAACCTTCTCCCCCTCCATAAATGATACATCACGCGCCTTCTGATCTGCGTAACTCTTCTGCCTGGACTGAGCTGTGTGAAGTCTCTCCTGAATCAGCTTCACCTTCTCCAAAGAATCCTTCACCAGATCGGTGCCATACAACTTAGCCTCGCCAGACTCAAACCACCCGATGGGAGATCGACATCACCGACCATACAAGGCCTCAAATAGAGCCATCTCAATGCTAGACTGATAACTATTATTATAAGCAAACTCGGCCAAAGGCAAGAAATGGTCCCACTATCATCCAAAGTCAATCACACATGCTTTGAGCATGTCTTCCAATATCTGCACTGTCCGCTCCGACTGCCTGTCGGTCTGAGGGTGGAATGCTATGATGAGCTCTACCCGGGTGCCTATCTCACTCTGTACGGCTCTCCAGAAATGCGAGGTGAACTGAGGACCTCGATCTGATATAATGGACACAGGAACACCGTGCAACCGAACTATCTCCCGAATGTAGATCTGGGCCAACCTTTCAGAAGTATAAGTAGAAGCTACTGGAATGAAATGTGCCGACTTGGTCAACCTGTCTACAATGACCCAAACCGCATCAACCTTCAGCAAAGTATGAGGCAACCCAACTACAAAGTCCATAGCGATGCGCTCCCATTTCCATTCGGGTATAGGCATTTGCTGAAGTAGGCCTCCTGGCCTCTGGTGCTCATATTTAACCTGCTGGAAATTTAGACATCTAACCACAAACTCTACTATGTCTTTCTCCATCCGTCTCCACCAGTAGTCCTGCCTCAGGTCATGATACATCTTCGTAGCACCAGGGTGTATAGAATACCGTGAACTGTGAGCCTCCTTTAGAATCCTCTCCCTCAGGCCATCAACATTAGGGACACATAAGTGACCCTGGAGTCTCAGAACATCATCTTGGCCAATAGAAACCTCCTTGGCACCACCCTGAACCACTGTCTCCCGGAGAGACACCAAGTGGGGATCATCATACTGCCGAGTCTTGATCTCCCCCAATAATAAAGACTGAGCCATAACACATGCAAGAACCCGACTGGGCTCAAAAAGGTCCAACCTCACCAGATGATTAGCCAAGGACTGAATGTACAAAGCTAGAGGTCTCTCCTCTGTTGAAATAAAAGACAAACTACCCATACTCTCCGCCTTCCTGCTTAAGGCATCCGCTACCACGTTCGCCTTGCTCGGATGATAAAGAATGGTGATGCCATAATCCTTCAGCAACTCAAGCCACCTGCGCTGCCTCAAACAAAGATCCCTCTACTTGAACAAGTGCTGCAGAATGCGGTGATCTGTATAAACCTCACAAGGCACCCCATACAAGTAGTGTCTCCAAATCTTAAGAGCATGAACAATCGCCGCCAACTCCAAGTCGTGCACAGGGTAATTTTTCTCATGAACCTTCAGCTGGCGTGAAGCATATGCAACAACTCGCCCCTCCTGCATCAACACACAACCTAAACCAACGCGTGAAGCGTCACAATAAATCATATACATCCCAGAACCGGAAGGCAACACTAGAACTGGTGCTGAGGTCAATGCTGTCTTGAGCTTCTGAAAGCTCGACTCACACTCGTCGAACCATCGAAATGGGGCATTCTTCTGGGTCAATCTAGTCAGAGGGGCTGCAATGGATGAAAATCCCTCCACAAATCGGCAATAATGACCTGCCAGACCCAAGAAGCTCCTGATCTCTGTAGCCGAAGTAGGGCGTGGCCAACTCTGAACTGCCTCAATCTTCTTAGGATCCACCTTGATACCCTCTCCGGATACCACATGTCCTAAGAATTCCATAGAATCCAACCAAAACTCACACTTGGAGAACTTAGCGTACAAATTTTGTTCTCGCAAGGTCTGGAGCACAACTCTAAGATGCTGCTCGTGCTCCCCCAGGCTACGTGAGTAAATCAGAATGTCATCAATGAAAACAATGACAAAAGAATAAATATAGGGTCTGAACACTCTGTTCATCAAGTCCATAAATGATGCTGGGACATTAGTCAAGCCAAAGGACATCACCAGGAACTCGTAATGACCATATCTCGTATGAAAGGCAGTCTTCGGAACATCTGAGTCTCGAATCTTCAGCTGATGGTACCCCGATCTCAAGTCAATCTTAGAAAATACCCGAGCACCCTGCAACTGGTCAAACAAATCATCGATACGCGGCAACGGGTACTTGTTCTTGATGGTGACCTTGTTCAACTGGCGGTAGTCAATACACATCCGCATAGTCCCATCCTTCTTCTTCACAAATAACACTGGAGCACCCCAAGGCGATACGCTCGGTCGAATAAACCCCTTAGCTAGAAACTCCTCAAGCTGTTCCTTCAATTCCTTCAATTCCTTCGGAGCCATATGGTATGGAGGAATAGATATGGGCTGGGTGCCTGGAGCTAAGTCAATGCTAAAATTAATGTTATGATCTGGTGGCATGCCTTGGAGGTCTGAAGGGAATACATCATCATACTCTCAAACTAATGACACTGAATCAATCGTCGGAGACTCAGCGGTGGTGTCCCTCACATACGCAGGATAAGCCAAACACCCCTTCTCGACCATATGTCGAGCTTCTAGGAAAGAAATGACCCGACTAGCGGCACTAACTGAGGAACCTCTCCACTCCAATCTCGAAAACTCGGGCATGGATAGAGTAATAGTCTTGGCATGGAAATCTAGAATGGCATGATAGGGAGAAAGCCAATCCATGCCCAGGATAACCTCAAAATCAACCATATCAAGCAACAAGAGGTCTGTTCTGGTCTCGAACCCACAAAATGTAACCACACAACACCGATAAATCCGGTCCACAACCACAGAATCGTCCACAAGAGTAGACATATAAATAAGAGTACCCAAGGACTTACGAGGAATATCCAGGGAATGAGCAAATAAGGCTGATACATATGAATAAGTGGACGCTGGATCGAATAATACCGATGAATCTCTATCGCATACTGAAATAATACCTGTGATCACGGCATCTGAGGCCACTACATCTAATCTGGACGGAATAACATAGAATCTGGCTGGAGCGCCGGATGACTGACCTCCACCGAAATAAACAGGAGCTGACTGAGCTCCCCCTGCCTGGCCTCCACCTATGGGACGACCGCTACCAACCTTCCCTCCACCTCTGGGTGGCCGAACCACTGATGCTGACCTCATAGGCTGGTGACCCTACTGCATTGCCTTGCCCCGAAGCCTGGGACAATGCCTCTTCATGTGACCTGGATCCCCACGCTCATAACAACCTCCCGACACCATGGCCTGCTGCCCTGAAGAATAACCCTAAATAGCGGAAGGATGGTAGGAACTCTCTGGCATAGCACTAAAATAAGGACTGGTAGACCCCTGATGACCAGAATACCCGCCGGAGGAACCCTGAATAGCCGGCGGGCGGTAAGAACTCTCTGACATGGCGTTGAAATAAGGCCTCGCTGGGACACCTCGTGGAGGTGGTGGTGGTGCTGAATATGGGGGTCTACTGGGCTGGCCCCTACCAAACTGACCCCTGCCCCTAGCTGGAGCACCTCTGAAATCCCCGGAAAATCTGGCCCTCTTATCCTGCTGACCCTGCTCTCTGCTCCTTGAACGATAACCCTCGATCATGCGAGCAATCTCTACCACAAGCTAATAAGGAGTCCCCATCTCCACCTCTCGGGCCATGCTGGCCCTAATACCTGGATGCAACCCAGCTACAAATCTCCGCGCTCTCTCTGCGTCAGTAGGAAGTATCATGAGTGCGTGATGGGACAACTCAGAAAACCTAGCCTCGTAGTCAGTCACCGACATCTGTCCCTGCTCCAGCTGCTCAAACTGATACCGTAGCTCTTCCCTCTCAGAGGGTGGAATATATCTGTCCAGAAATAACTGAGTGAACTGTTCCCAAGTGATGGGAGGGGAATCTGCCGGCCTGCCAAGAATATAGGACTGCCACCATCTACGGGCCCTGCCCTTTAGCTGAAAAGTAGTGAAGTCAACTCCATGAGACTCCAGTATCCTCATGTTGTGCAGTCTGTCCATGAACATATCAATAAAGTACTGTGCGTCCTCATGACGCTTACCTCCGTAGACAGGAGGGTGCAATCTGGTCCATCTGTCTAATAACTTCTACGGATCACCGTCCGCAGCTGGTCTAGGCTCAGGTGCTGCTACTGCTACTGCTACTGCTACTGGCTGAACCCCGCCCATGGGCAGTGTACCCGAGGTCTGATATACTGCTGCTGCATGACCATCGACCTGTGCAGTAGGGGTCTACGCTCCCCCTCCTGCCTGAGATGTGGCCGGATCTGCTGGAAATAAATCAGCCTGAGTCATGGTGTCCATGAACCGCATCATACGGCCCATGACCTCCTGGAATCCTAGCGCTGTCATAAAATCCAAAGGGACGGGATCTACTGCGAGCACCTCGTCCTGCTCCTCAGTGATGGGATCCTCTACTGGATCCGCAGGGGGTGCGACCGGTACAGTCCTGGGACGCCCTCATCTCCTAACTTGAGCTGGTGCGCTCCCTCGACCTCTACCACGACCTCGGATGACGGGGGTAGCAGCCTCTCTCAAGTCCGGAACATCAGCTGCTCGCGTCCTCACCATTTGTGAGAGAATAGAAGAGTGGGATTTAGTATATCATCAACTGCACGGTAGAAGGTGAATAAAGAGAGATTTCCTAACACCCTATAGCCTCCCGAAGATAAATACAGACGTCTCCATACCGATCCGTAAGACTCTATTGGGTTTGCCCATAACTTGTGAGACCTGCGTGAACGTAGAGCTCTGATACCATGTTGTCACGGGCCAATTCCTAACTCAGGTCGCGATGGCGCCCTACACCGTCGTCAGGCAAGCCAACCATTATTTACTAGTGATTTCAGGTAGTTTACCGAAACATTTTTCAACACTTGCTTAACTTAGTTTTGAGACATTAAGTAGAAACATATAACTTAGGCATATGCAAAAGAAATAATCATGAAGTCATAATTAACGATTACATCCCAAAAATAAAGTCTACTAGTGTGTGCGTGCCAGGAACTAGTGTCACAAGTCTACAGGCATCTAGTAGAATAATACCCAAAAGAATGAAAGTCTGTCCTACTGTCGGAGTAAGTATAGACAAAAATAATAAAAGGATAGCTCCAAAGTGCTGCTGGGAATCGCCAAGGAGAGCATCTCATCGTGAAGCCTCGACCAGTAAAACTCAGGAGCGGGCTCCGGACAGGAACCCAGACGCACCTGCCTCAGACCCAGACGCACCTGCCTCAGAACCTGTACAATTAAGTACAGAGCGTAGCATGAGTACATAAACAATATGTACCCAGTAAGCATCCTGCCTAACCTCGAAGAAGTAGTGTCGAGAGGCCGACTTGACACTTACTAGGGTCTAAACAGTGTATTTATGTGATAATTTTAAATAGGACAACAAGTAAGCATGGATAGTAAGAAAATAAATATCGATTCGTAATAAAATCCAAATATGTAGTGAAGCATAAATTTACAAGTTTTCAGTTCGATCCTCTAGGATAATTCACCGCTCAACAGTCATAAACAACATTAGGCAAATAACATGCGCATAGTGGAATAAGGACATCCGGCCTGAGCCAACATAATAGTAATAACTGTGCATTGCCGAAGGTCCAACGACGCGAACCATAGATGCATCTATCAATACTCGCCGTGGCATACGGCCCGCTCTCATGAGAGTGGGGGAAAGAATCACTCCGCTCGCCGGATATAAATTGCGAAGCAGTCGCATGCAAACACAACATCTTTCTTTCAATTGTTTTCATTTAACAATTCCTTTAAAACATCAAATTCTCGGTTTTCTTAAAAACAAAGTTGCATACGATGAAGTTACAAAGCATATAACTCAATTTAATGGAATTCACATGGCATGGTGTGGGCCTAACTACCTGGACATAACAATAATAGTCACTACGCACGGGCTTTCGTTACCTCGCACGTACATAGTACCCCACAACAATGACACATAATCTTTTAATTCACCTATGGGAAAAATTACCTCTTACAAGGTTATAAAGGGACTTACCTCGTGTCAAGCCTACTTTCCGGGTCAAGAACGCGCCTGAAACTCCAAATTCGCCGTCCAAGGACTCGAAACTAGTCAAATATTGCATAAATAAATCAACCTATACTAAAAAGTATGAAATTTCCCTATTTAGATGATTATTTCAACCTAAATTGCAAAATCCCAAAATCCACCGCCGGGCCCACATGCTCGAATTCTGGAAATTTCCGGAGGAAATACTTACCCATAGCCTAAGGATCAATATTATATGGTTTTTGTATGATTCCATGATCAATTTTTTGGTAAATTCTCATTTTTTATCAAAACCCTAGGTTTTACTCTAATCCCATGATTTCAACTAATTTAATGTGTTAATCTACCTAAGGATTCAAGTATTTAACTCATGTTATGGTAGGAATTACTTACCTAACAGTAGCTAGGTCGAATATCCTCTTTGCAAGCTCTCAAACTCGTCCAAAGTGAAGAAAATGGCAATAAAAGAGACTAAGTCTCGACTTAAATGTCATTGCCCAACTGCCCCCTTCTATGCGAACGCGGCTGGGGCAGTGCGTTCGTGAATGCTAAGGCCCATGCCCCTCTGAGGGCCCTTATATGTGAACGCGGATGGGTTCATGCGAACACGGAGGCTAGCTAGGCTAGACCTACGCGAACGCGGTGGGGAGGGGTGCGAACGCAGAGGGTAAAGCTTAGCCGGCCCACTGACTTACCCTATGCGAACACGGCGCGCCTATGCAAACGCATAGGGTAATTTCACCCCTGCCCAACTCCTTCTATGCGAACGCATGAGCACACCCGCGAACGCATAGAAGGAAACCAGACTGAGAAAATCTGGTGTTTGGCATTTAGCTCCGATGGGTCCTAAACTCACCCGAGCCCCCCGGGACCCCGTCCAAAGGCACTCAAGTCTGTATTCATAAAACGGACTCGCTCAAATTCTCGGAATGCGAAAAACAATAAAGAAACTAGGAATCCGACCCCAAAACCAAATTGAATTAAACTTTGAACTTCAAATTCTAGGATTCGCTTCCAACACGCCGAACCTACCTATACTACTCGGAATGACACCAAATTTTGCGAGAAAGTCATAAATGACATAACGGAACTATTCCCGGTCTCAGAATTCCGTTTGGACCTCGATAACACAAAAACACGTTACAAACCTCAATTTGAACTTAAGGAAATTCTTATTTCACTATTTGGCGCCGAAACACTCCCCGATCATCCAAAACCCGTTCCGAACATACGCCCAAGTCCGAAATTATCATACGAACCTACCGGAACCTTCGAATCTTGATTCCGAGGTCATTTACCAAAAATGTTGACCGAAGTCAAACTTGGCCTTTAAGGCCAACCTTAAGGAACTAAGTGTTCCTATACCACTCCAAATTCCTCCAACCTCGAACCACCCATCCCGCAAGTCATAAATCAGTAAAAGCAACTACAGGAAGTCTCATTTAGGGGCACAGGGTCCTAGAACACAAAATGACTGGTCGTGTAAAGACCCGTAAAATTTTCTTGTCAAATAATAATATCCGTATGAATTCCCGAGTTATTATTCTGGAAATTTTTGAAACACAGACCTGAATTGAGTAAAAAAAAAAAGTACCCCAAGATTTAAAGGATATAATTCTCCAGAAAGTGGGTGTTATGCGACGCATTATGCGATCGCATAATGTGTATGCGGACCGCACACTGGTCCCATACCTGGGCAGTGTGTTTCGAGTTTTGGCCTATCTTGCGGGCCATTATGCGGACCGCATGTAAGGAATGTGACGATCGCATAGCGTGTATGCAGACCGCACATTGGTCGCATATCTGGGCAGTGTGTTTCGAACTTTGGCCAAACTTTGAGGGCCATTATGCGGTCGACTATGCGGACCGCGTGCGATCGCATTCCTGACCGCTTCCTTGCACCATGCCCTATTTGTTTTCTAATTTTTTTTTTACCCGACCCCAGTTCATTTAAAACCCCCTCCCCTTCATTTTTAACCATTTTTTCGAACAAAACTAGAGAGAGGGGAGGGAGGGTTCTTAAGGGAGAAAGCCTCATCCTTACCAATTGGATTTTCAAAGTCTCTGAGGCCCGGAAATTTCAAGTATTCATCTTCTTCATTCTAACAGGTAAGAATCTCCAAACCCTTTCAGTAAATTTCTGATTTTAAACAAAAGGGGGACTCCCATGAATTGATTCATGAAAATATAAGTCAATACCTTGCATGCATGTTCATTAATGTCCATAATATAGTAAGAGAAAATGGGTTGGGGTAAGGCTCATAAATGAGGGGTTGGCAATATAAGGAGGGAGTCACATAACAGTCGATAAAACCTTAAAAAGAGGTTCAAATTGTATGCATGACTCTCGATTCTGAGTTGAATATGTTTAATTGTGAACTAGATTGATGGTACTAGTCGGTCCGGTGATTCGTGAGTAAAGGTTAAAAAGGAATTTCGATCCCAGGTATGTATGGCTAACTTTAACCTTCGTAGAATCCCCTTGTTGGGTTCGAATGTGTGGTACGTGCCCCTTATTTGGGAATGTGTGATTGTCTGTTCAAACGTGCTAAGACGTGAGACTTCATTCGTTGATTCTTCCCAATTGATTGTCATGCTACTGTGTTGTATGAAGTTGTAAAAAAGTGATTGATGAGCAAATGAACGAAAGGTTGATAATGTGTTTAAATGTGGGAATATATGAAATAGTTGAAATCCATACATGAAAAATAACGAAAAGAGTATTGTGAATCAAAGTAACTAAGTTGAGAAAATGTGGCAGTACCGGTTCAGGGAACCTCCTACTTGATAAATGTTGTGGGACTTTGGGCCCATATTAAATGAGTTATTGATACGAACTTGTGTTCCTTGAAATGAAGATTCTTGTGATGTATTTGTTTGTGGTTGTTATGAATTTAAATTGTCAGACGGGGTCGGGTTACGCGCCGCAACACGAAGTAATAAGGTTGATGGGTTGTGGTGATAAGGGTGGCCGAGGTAATAAGGATGGAATGTGATCGATATCACTATTGAAATGGAAAAACCATGGGTTCTTGAATATGATGACGTTGAAAGGGAAAAAGGGAGAGATTGTGAAACTTGTTTGATTATGGTTGTTTCTTTCCACGTACTTGGATTAATTTGATTCTTTTACTGTCTCTTAATTGTGCATTGTTTGATTGTACTTGGGATAAAGTTTGTGTATACATACTAGTACTATTCCACAGTACTAACGTCCCTTTTGCCAGGGGCGCTACATCTTTTATATGGATGTAGGTGATTCCATAGCAAGTAGCTCAGCTCGCCGTTAGTGGTGTCTTCTCCTCATCCCCCTTCCAGCTGTTCTGGTGATCCCCTTCCTCGCGGGGCCATGCGTAGTTCTTGCTACCTCTTTTGAGTATATTGCGTATTGTAAGGTATAGCCGGGCCCTTGTCACTGGAAAGTATCGTATAAATTCTTAAACACTCTAGAGGCTCCGTAGACATTATGTGGGTGTATATGTGTACATTTGGGAAGTGGTTGTAATGGTCCATATTAGAGGCGTGGTATCTATTTTGTATGTAGTGGGAAAACTAATTTGATAATGTAATATGAAAAAAAAGAAGGAATTGAACTGATTATGGTAATCACCCCTTTTTAAACCTATTTTGATGTTTTATGTAATTCATGTACAGTAGTATCACGTGGTTAGGAAAGGCAAATAAGGTTTTCTTGACTGGGGTCACCCGGTTGAGGGCCGGTCGCGTTCCCCGATTTTGGGGTGTGACAGGTCGGGTCGTTACATCCCCCTTGGTTTTCCTTTGTGCCTCGGTTCTTTCCAAAGGGTTTGTTTAAACCGAGCGTAGTTAGTTTTATTTTTTTTAGGAGTAGGAGCCAGTGTGAGATGAATTGAATTGAAGCAATATCTCTTGACTTTGTTATGCCTTGAGAATAGTGAGTACTTTGGTTGTGACGCTTAGGCTCAGTTTTTGACTCTTATATAAGTACCTTAGATTGTATAAGCTTAACTTTACTTAACTGCTTTGACTAGAGTATCTTGATGAATCCAATCCTAAGTGAGTTATGTGCCATGTGTGTCTGAGGTTTGGGTGTTATTCTGTGCATTGCATTTGATGCCTAGAACTTGCCCCGCGTGTTTGCAAAGTGAAATAGTAGTTTTGTTCAGTCTTGGAAGTGATATAGGCGTTTCTTTGTTGAGCCAGATATGTATATTTTACCCGCCTAATTGTTATGTATCGTAGTTAACCCCTTTGAGCCTGTAATCCTGTTTCTTTGGCAACCACATTACAAGCTTTACCTATTTGTTTGAATTAACCATCTATTTGAACCTTTTAACCTCTCATGAGCACTTGAATTGTTATGAACTTTGTAAAAGTTAAAGTGTGGGGTGGTTGGTTTGGCTTTTGAGTTGAACTAATGAAATAAGGAGAAATGTGCACTGTTTTGAAAAAGTAAGAGTCACTTGAAAAAAAAAAGAAAAGGAAAAAAATAGTTGTATTGTTGTGAAAAAAATTTATATATTCCTTGACAAGTGGTGACTCTTGATATAATTGTGCTTAAAGAAGTATGGAGTTAATATATATTGATGTAAAGGTGGAGTTATGATTTCACATAAGTGTGGGGTTTGAATGTAAAATTATATGTATTAAAGTGCTTAGGGAGGTGTAGTCACTCTTATATCTAAATGTATCCTATCCTTACCGCAACCTACATTACAACCAAATAAAGTCCTACTTGATCCGAGACTGAATAAACTCTATTAGTAGAGTAGTACACTACGGGCAAGCCTATGGTGCATTTTTTGTGGCATATGAATGTTATTTCTGAGATTGAGTGAATACTTTCAATCTTGAGTTCCTAAGTGTTCTTAAATTTTATTGTATGGAACTACTCTCTTTTGTTATGTGAGGACACTTGATTCATGAAGGAAAGGTAATGTAAGTGACCTCTATGTTAGAGTAAGTGGGTCACTTGTGAATAATGCGTGGTTCTTGTGAGTCAAATCTTGAGGTGAAGATGTTACGCTTTTGTGCTAAGTCTATTTTAAATATTGTTGGAGTGATGAGTTAGGAGAATTGTTTAAAAATGTGGTATCTATATAAAGTGTAGTTTGATTGCTCGAGAACGAGAAATGGTATAAGTGTGGGGTGTTGATGATAGGATATTTTATTACACTCTAATTTACAACACTTTAATAGAGTTTGAGCTTTAATCGCTAGTGTTTTGCACTAATTGTGTGTTTTATGCCTTGTAGGAGTGATTCTGATCTATGTAGATGTTATAGAATGAATTGAAGTTATTCTGGAGCTTTGGAGTCTGAGTAAAATCCCAAGGATTAAGTTGGGATCATGTTCAGGGATCAACAGATGATAGGGCAACGAAATGAAGAATCGAGCAGGCATATTGCACATTGTCTAGTGAAATACATATAACTTTTCGCTCCGAACTCCATTTGGGCTCTACAATATATTTTTGGAAAGCTAATTCAATGGCTAAAACTTTTATGTTTTACGGTTTTTCAAATTCACAACAAAACATGATGAAAAGTGCACGGCAAGTGCGCGTCCGCGCACTGACCGAGCATATGGGGCAGAAAGTGTGAAAAGAGCGCGGTCAAGCACGTCCTGTCCTGGAAAAGTGTCCTCTTTTGTGTAGGAGAAGGTAAAATTATTTGGGCCCGACCCTACTTTGCATATATACATGGAAAAAATGGTATTTTGAGTACTTTTGACACACTTTAGACCTAAGGAGACAAGAACACACTAGGAGCAAGGCGGGGAATTCTTCTACGAGTTTTTCACTTCCTTCTTCCTATTTCTATTATTGTCTATGAATTAGTATTGTAGTTTTTCATACTATTATAAATAGATAATTTGTTATCTAGAGTTTTGATAGAACCTTTTGTAGGATAAATTCTTGTATGTTTTTATATAATTGAGTCGTTGGATCTCTCTACTTGTTCAACTACGTGTTTATTGTTGTTGATTGAATGACCATCAATTGACTGTGCCTATTTAGTGTGTATTTCTTGAAAAAGATATATATTTTGTTAGCCGTTGTACAACATCACTCCTTACGTATATGAGGAATCAATATGAAGGTTTTAAAGGTAGGATTAGGAATAATGAAACTTTGGTACGATCTTAGTGAGCGGTAAATTAGTGCCAGCTAGCGTAGTTCGAAAGAATATGTCTAGTAAATTGTGGTAGTTGCTTGGAAGAGAATTATGACACCCGAAGTACTCACGATTAGTAAAGAATACTTAGGCAAAATTATAGAAGGCATAGCGGAAAGGATTCCGACAATTGGGGAAATCATAACTCTAGACCTCCTTAGTTGTAACGACCCGACCATCATTTTGAGCTCTAGCGCGCCGTTCAGTGGTTTGAGGCCATGAGCAGCTTTGTTTAAGGTATTATGACTTGTAGACGTGGTCGGAACTGAGTTTCGGGAATTTTAGAGTTGATCTGGAAAGAAAATTCTTAATTCGGAAGCCTTAAGTTGGAAGAATCGACTAAGAGTGGAATTTTGAGGAAATGACCTTCGAAACAGGATTTGAAGGTTCCAGCAGATTCGTATGATTATTTTAGACTTGGGCGTATGTCCGGATCGGGTTTCGAAAAACTCGGGAGCATTTCAACATATATTGTGGAAGTCAGCATTTTTGAAGGAATTTCTTAAGTTTGGCTTGAAGTGCATTTAAGTGATATTGATGTCCATTTGGGATTCCGAGTTTGGGAATAGCTTCGTATGGTGATTCTGGAGTTGGGAGCTCCATCGGAAGTGAATTCGGATGTCCGAAGGTCATTTTGAAGTCATTTGGCTAAAGATAAATATTTGAAGGTTTTTGAGAACTCCGACCGGAAGTGGAAATTTTGATATCGGGGTCGGAACGTGATTCTGGAAGTTGGAGCAGGTCCGTAATGTCGAGTATGACTTGTGTGCAAAATTTGGGGTCAATCAGACATGATTTGATAGGTTTCGAGATCAGATGTGGATGTTGGAAATTTCTAAGTTCATAAAGTTGGGATTTAGGTGCGATTCGTGGTTTCGATGTTATTTGATGTGATTTGAGGCCTCGAGCAAGTTCACATTATGTTTTGGAATAGGTTGGTATAATTGGACGGGGTCCCGGGGGCCTCGGGTGGATTCTGGGTGGTTAACAGATCAATATCTGAAGTTGCTGGTGTCTGATACGACCGCACCTACGAGGCTTTGGCCGCAAGTGCGGACAATGGGACACATGTGTGGTTTTGGGCTGGAGCTGAGGAAGCTGCAGGTGTGGGAGATTGGTTGCACCTGCGGGAGCGCAGGTGCAGAGGTAGGATCGCAGGTGCGGAAATGAGGTTGGGCAGAATGTTTTAAAACCGAGATTGTAGGCCATTTCTCTCATTTTTCTCATGGCTTAGGCGATTTTAGGAGGGCTTCAAGAGGGGAAATTCATCATCAATGTCAAGGTAATTAACTCCTTCATGTTTCTAAGTTAAATACAAGGTTATTGCATGGGATTATACATGAAAATTGTGGAAAAGAATTTGGAAATATTGAAGAAAACCTAGAAATGGTAATTTGGATTTTTAGCCATGAATTTGAGCATGGAATGTAGAGTAAATTGTATATTTCAATTAGTAAGGCTATGGGTAGAATATATCTTCGAGAGATTTTGGATTACGGGCACGTGGGCCCGAGGGTATTTTGGTCATTTCACTAAGCGGGATTGGGAAATTATATAATTTGGAATTTGTTGCAAATATTAGAGTATATTTTCATTTGTTTGCCGTTATTTGGATAGTTTTGGGGCATTGTGTGTCCGTTGGAGTCGTCGGAAGGGCTTGGAAGCCGGTAATGAAATTTCGGAGCGAGGTAAGTCTCCTTTCTAACTTTGTGAGGGGGAATTGTCCCCCTAGGTGAATTGATTAAGTATGTGCTATTATCTTCGGGGGATACGTACGCACGAGGTGACGGGAGTCCGTGCGTTGCTACTTTTATGTCATGTCCGAGTAGTCTAGGACCCACTAGCATGCCTTACGTGTTGTACCTGCAATCCTGCCTGCGGTATTAAACTGCTAATATAATCAAAATCGTAATTGAATATCTAAAGAAGACTAGAGTTCATTTTCTTAATCATCTAGAAATAGAATTGATTCCTCCGTGGAACAAAGATTTAAAAGCTATATTTCATGTTCCTTTAAGAAGAATTTTACCACTTTCCTGAGAAAAACTTCTTTCTTGATAAAAATACGGATTTATGATGTGGATATGTGTACATATGAGCACCTGAGTCGCAAGTATGATTCGCGAGCAGGCTAGCCTTATTATTTGTATGTATAACCGCGTCACATGATCGATTCGTGAGCGGGGCAAATAGATGCATCTGTGGTTCGAGCCGTTCGACCCTCGACAGTGCACAATTTATTATTGTTGATCCGAACCGTTCGACCCTCGGCATTGCTTGCGCATGATATTTACTGCGTAGTTGCTATGATTTTATCCTGATTACTGGCCTGGAATTTTAAGTTGTCAATTGAAATGACAGAGATTTACAGTTATTAAAATTTTTGGAAGAAGTTGTTCCTTCCCGTTGATTAATTGTTATTTGATTAAATCAATCATGTTGATTAATTGTTATTAATATGACGACGATATGAAGTGCTAAATGTGAACGGAGTTGATAATATTTATTCCTGATTTTTTATAAATTGCCTATGGTAATCATGCTTAGTGTCACACTTGAATATTCTAAATTTACCGTTAGCAAGTGTCTAATTTGAACTCTCGTCACTACCTCTCTGAGGTTAGGCGGGTGACTTACTGAGTACACGTTATTTTTGTACTCATGCTACACTTGCTGTGCATTTTATTGCACATGTACTTTCATAGCAATGTGGAGGATTGGAGACTTAGGCGAGCTGCATCATCCGGAGGCAATCCGCAGCTGACAGAGTCTCCCGCATACTGTATTACATTATTTTAATTTCCCTGTCCATTTGTATTTCAGACAAGCCCTGTAGAAATGGTAAAATTCTTAGAAATTGCTCATGTACTTGTGACACCGGGTTCTGGGATGTGTTGGGATATATTTTCTAAAATAGAATATTCAAACCATTGTTTTACTTAACAAATTTTATTTATTTAATATGTAATAAAGTTAAAGGAAATGATTTTTCATAAGTGTTAAAACAGGAATTTATTTCAACTATTTAATGATTGGCTTGCCTGACGGTGGTGTACGGCGCCATCACGACCTTTGTAGATTTTGGGTTGTGACACAACATGGTATCATAGTGCTAGGTTCCCGTAGGTCTCACGAGTCATGAGCAAGTCTAGTAGAGTTTTGCGTATCTGTACAGAGACGTCTGTACTTATCTTCGAGAGGCTACAGGGCTGTTAGGAGTACTTCCCTTCTTGATTCCTCATCGTGCAATTTGATTCCTTTAAGGTTTACGCCTAAGTTTATTCCTACTCAATCTTACTCGTCGCGAAGCGCTTGCTATGAATCAGGAAATTTGAGGAATTGAAATAGTGCTACGGATGTAATTCGAAATGTTTCCATGTGTAATTGGTTGGGGCTATTGTTATGGCCCTACAAAAGAATAATATGTTGTTTCAGCTAGTTGTGTTTCTAAGAGCCTTAAGGTTATGTTCAGGTAGTGATGATGCTTGCGACTGGTTATCGCGCGATGTAGATATGATGATAGAATGCTTTCTCGTATGTTGGGGGTGATGGATGGTTTGAAGAGAGGTATTCTCAGAGTGTGATTTCGAGATTTGGGTATTTTGGTTCCGACAGAGGAAAGGCATTTGGATTATGAATGGTTCGGTTGGGTTTGATAAAGTAGTAAGACTTGGTGTCTTCAAGTGAGGTGGGATATGCACCTGTGACATGAAGTCGTCGTCATTAATCGGATGTAATGTGTTAAGTTCATCAGTGTCATGGTTTCTTAGGGTGCATGGGGCCAGAGTATGGTGAAGGAGTAATGAAGAATGCGGTTGGCAGAGAATGATATTGAATTGAGGCTAGGCGGTGGTTCTATTTCTAGGAGGCTAGGTGTAAGAAGCGGAAGTCAAGCAGTCGCAAAGTAGGGGAGCGACAACATAGCTTGGAGTTTGAAGATATTGACGCGCATTTAATGGATGTCCATGAGGAGCGGACAGACTAGTAAAGTTAGTGAATGAAGCAGGGCATATGATGGGGTATTGATGTCGTAAGGGAGCATGCATCCCAGCATCGTTGGAAGGTGTCCGCGGGTGATTTCCACAGGTGGGTTATCTCCTGTGAATAGGTTAGCGGCGACATGGTTGGCAAGTTTCTGGCGAGGGATTCTAGTGGCTACAGTAGGAGGCAGAATGTGTGAATGATGCTAGAGAATTTGAGTATTTAGGGAGTGCTGGCAAGAGAATTTGAAAGGATTGGACTCTGGAAGATTCAGAATTGATGCTTAAGGCATATGCGAGTTATAAGGATAGTGACTCGGTCACGCGTCTCATTGAAAAAAGTGTTCATGTGCTAGGAGAACCTTGGAGTTGATTGTATTTGGGACCAGTCAGAGTGGGTGACTCTCAATAGCGGTCCTGGTGAATTCAAAAGTTAAGGATGAAGCATTTAAGGGCTTCAGGCAGCAGTATGATCGAGAATCGAGCTTTTGCAGAGTAATTTCTGAGGAAAAAAAAGGAAGATGGTTGGAGTGTTCTATGATATTTTTTGGCATGCAGGATAGTATTAGAGGGGTGAGAGAAATAAACTCTGGATTGTAGAAAGATTATCAGGAAGGTATGAGACGGGTTGCGGGATTTAGGCAGCATAATCTCGTGAATCAAGGTCACTCGGGATGAGTGAGAGTTGAGTTTGCTATGATTTGAAGGAAGTTGCTATTATTCCTGAGGCAATTGAAGATGATTAAAAGAAAATAGATTGATTAGCCATGGTTGAAATGGCACATTTACGGCAACAATCAGTTCCTTCGATGTGATTAAGTTATGCATGTGGTTTGTGCCGGTGTATGCGAGGCATGTCAGCCGTCGAATAGATTTTTGTTCGGAAGCATTCAAATATTATAACCTGTTAGGTGTAGCGGATCCCGGAAGGGTTATGGTGGTATAGACTACTATTTAAGGATTTGCATATTGGGTGATTGTGGGAATTCACTCCTGTGTTGAGATGGTACTCTTGAATTGAGTTAAGTCAAAGGTTTCTATATGATGAAGTGTTCACCCTATTGGTGGTTCAGAAGTTGTGATGGAATTCTTGCGCTACCTCATATTGGCATGTTAGGTGCCGTAAGCAGTATGTAACTGGGAGTAAGAATTGAGATTGCGGTTCGGTGTTAACAAGGATGTCATGAGCTCGAAAGAGCAAGAAAAAAAAGTGACTCGAAAGTTCAAAGTAAGCTGGTGTTATCTTCAGTGTCACCTGAGATTGATTATTCGGTGGAAGAGGCTTTGTACCCTTGGTATGGGTTCTTGATTTGTCTTTCAGCGTAGTATGGACAGTGGTGGATGTGCAGACTTGCTACCTTGTGTGGAAGGTCGTGGGAGCGTGACCACGGGAAGATTGTATAAGTGTAGTCACCTAATTGATTGAAGATTTAGACCAAGTATAAGGAAGTGCAATATTGCTTAATTCAGAATTTATGCCAGGAAGGCGTTCAGTTCATTTGGTTGTGGATTGTGTGGTGTTTGTCTCGGCTATGATGGTTGTTCTCGCGTATTATGAGAGAAAGTGGGTTAATATTGACCCAGGTGAAACTATTATCCTAGTTTGGTGCGAGCAAGGTAGACTCGATGCTTGTGGATGGATTTAAATATGATTATGGGC
>ML382255.1:0-41157 GCA_005239525.1 Nicotiana knightiana | reverse complement strand
TTCAATTCATTATTTCGATCATATTAGCGATCTAATATTACCAGCAAGATCACGAGTACAACAAGTAAGGCATGCTAGTGGGTGCTAGACTACTCGGACATGGCATAATAGTAGCTACGCACGGACTCCTGTCACCTCGTGCATACGTAGCCCCCGCAGATAGTAGCACATACTTAATTAGTTCACCTAGGGGGATAATTCCCCCTCACAAAGTTAGAAAGAGACTTACCTCACTCCGAAGATTCATAACCAGCCTCCAAGCCCCTCCGACGACTCAAATTGATGCACAACGCCCAACTATCCAAATAACATGCAAACCAATGAAAATATACTCTAATACTTATAACAATTTAATTTATATAAATTCCCAACTTCGCTCGGAAAGTTGACAAAATTACCCTCGGGCCCATGTGCCTAGATTCCGAAACTTTTTGAAGATAATGATTACCCATAGCCTTGCTAACTCAAATATTCAATTTACTCTAATTCCATGCTCAAATTCGTTGTCAAAAATCCAAGAATGCAAATTCTAGGTTTTTCTTCAAAATTTTCAACTTTTCCACAAATTTTCATAATTTTCCATGTTAAAATCTAGATATGATCCAAGTAATTAACTTGAAATAGGTGGGATTGACTTACCTCCAAGTTACTAGGTGAATATCCCTCTCAAGAAGCTTCAAAAATTGCCCAAGAATGAATAAATGAGCAAAAATTTTCAAACCTCCGCTTTAAACACTCACTGCCCAGTGATCTTCGTGCCCGCAGAAAAACCTTCGCACCAACGGTGTCCGCGCCTGCGGCAAAACATTCGTGCCTGCGGTCTTCGCACCCGTGACCAATTTTTCACGCCTGCGGTATTCGCACCTGCGGCCAATTCTTCGCGCCTGCAGTATTCACACCCGCGGTGCCTAGCCAGCCAGTGCCTTTTCGCTTGTGCGACTCGTTCCCCGCATCCGCGAGCTCGCACATGCGGCCATCCAAGCGCAGGTGCGATCACACCTGAAGTTAGGAGCTTCAGTTTATGCTTTCCAAGTTCAAACTTGGTCCGAAGCTCATTCGATCAACACCCGAGGCCCCCGGGGCCCAACCCGAACATGCCAACAAGTTCCAAAACATAATGCGGACCTGCTCGAGGCCTCAAATCACATCAATAACATCGAAACAATGGATCGCAACTCAATTGAATCTTTATAAACTTTAGAATTTCAAACTTCTTCATTTGACGCCGAAACCTATCAAATCATGTCCGATTTGCCTCAAATTTTGCAAACAAGTTACACTCAACATTACGGACCTGCTCCAACTTTTGGAATCGAAATCCGACCCGGATATCAAAATTTCCACTTCCGGTTCAATTCCTCAAAAACCTTCAAATTTCTATCTTTAAACAAAAGACTTCAAAGTAACCTACGGACATCCGAATTCACTTCTAATCGCGCTCCCAGCTCCAGAATCACCATATGAAGCTATTCCCAGACTCAGAGTCCCAAACGGACATCAATATCACTGAAATGCGCTTTGAGCAAACTTAGGAAGTTTCTTCAAAAATGATGACTTCCACAATACACATTGAGACGCTCCCGGGTTATTCAAAACCAGATCCGGACATACGCCCAAAATCGAAATCATCATACGAACCTGCTGGAACCTTGAATTCCTTATTCGGAGGTCGTTTACTCAAAATTCCAGCCTTAGTCAATTTCTCCAACTTAAGGCTTCTGAAATGAGAATTTTCTTTCCAATTTGACTCCGAACTTCTCAAAATTTAACTCCGGCCATGCCTACAAGTCATAATACCTGAAATGGAGCTGCTCATGACTTCAAATCGCTGAACGACGTGCTAGAGCTCAAAACGACCGGTCGGGTCGTTACATTCTCCCCCACTTAAACAGACATTCGTCCTCGAACATGCTAAGAACTGCTCTGGAGTTATCTGAAAGCACTATTTAACACCTCGAGCACCTGACTGTGCTACCACAACCCAGTTGAGTACATTAGCTTGATCAAATCTGAAGATTTCTTCTTTTATCCATATAATAGGCTCAGAATCCAGTTCCAACACCTGAAATTCTTTGCCAGGCCTGTTTCTAATATATAAACACCGTTTCAACTACCACACGATATACCAGAACATGACTTCATACCTTGGCTGAATCAGCACTATGCACAGCATAATTCATCATCTAGCCACCATGACATTCCCTGAACCTTAATAGCCAAAATTTCACGAATCTGATGCTCCCAATGCACTTTACAAGATATATACATGCATCCTGCTTTAATGCTGACGATACCACCACAACAGAGGAGATGTGTAGAAGTTCATAACTAACTGCAGATAACCAAACATTGAATCTTTCCTCTTGACTTAGATCATCATCTCATTGCGAACCAAATAATGGTAATTGTCCTTCAATGTATTTCACATAACCTTATCGCACTGATCCCTGATCCAATAATCTCGTCTCACCCAGTATGAACTGCTCAGACAATGAATCACCCCAAACATGACCAACAATCTCACATGACACCACAACGCGCCAATAGGCCATTACACGAACATGATACATAAAGGAATGACTCAGGAAGGGACTACTCGACTCGCGCAACTAATATGAACTTTCTCAGAAAATAGGAAGTAAAACACAAGAAAATAAATATAGGAACCTGACTCATCATCACACTGTTACTGCATGCAACCCGATCCATATAACATACCCGTGGTGACGTGCCACCCGATCCACTCATAAAATTTACATAAGAAGATACATACCGAGCTAAATTGCTCATTACCACAAAATATCGAACATCGGTCACAAGCACGCTAGGTGCACAATACCATTCTGGGGAGACTGATAAAT
Source organism: Nicotiana knightiana (assembly GCA_005239525.1). Taxonomy (NCBI): domain Eukaryota; kingdom Viridiplantae; phylum Streptophyta; class Magnoliopsida; order Solanales; family Solanaceae; genus Nicotiana; species Nicotiana knightiana. Next base: position 38,296 of record ML382255.1, on the reverse strand, counting down.
CCATATACTACAAAACTCAAGCACAATTGAGGTGCGATATATATACACACACACACACACACACACACATACACTTTGGCTCTCAAGAGCTATCCTGCTCACACAACATCATCACTACGCGGGGACTCAACACATAAGAAATTATCAAGACGTTTCACAACTCACACGGCACAATCATAATATCACATGAATTTGATGAAGACGGAACAACACATGATATTCCAACACCCCTCATTGAGGAGCGCTATACTGAAATGAACACATCTGCCTCACATGAAGCCCATAATGCTGTTTAAACCCATTCACGCACTTCAAGCTGATTCTGCTTGCACTAAACTAGGCTAATATCTTGACCTGGGTCCATAATAACCCACTTCCTCTTATAATATGCACGAACAATCATCATAGCTGGGACAAACACCCCACAAACCACAACCAAATAAACCAAACGCCTTCCAGGCATAAATTCTCAAATAAGCAATATCACACTTCTTTATACTCAGTCCAAATCTCCAATCCATTAAGTGACGACATGTCACACTCATACAATCTTCCCGTGGTCACGCTCCCACGACCTTCCACACAAGGTAGCAAGTCTGCACATCCACCACTGGCCACACTAACGCTGTAAATCAAATCAAGAACCCATAACCAGGGTACAAAGTCTCCTTCACTGAATATCGATCTCAGGTGACACTGAAGATAACACCGGCTCACCCTGAACTTTCAAATCACTTTTTCTTGCTCATCCGAGCTCATGACATCCTTGTCAACACCAAACCGCATCCTCGATTCCTTACTTCCAGTTGCATACTGCTTACCGCACCTAACATGCCAATATGAGATAGCGCAAGAATTCCATCATAACTTCTGAACCACTAATAGGGTGAACACTTCATCATATAGAAACCTTTTACTTACCTCAATTAAAGAGAACCACCAAAACACACGAGTGAATTCCCATAATCACAATACATGCAAATCCTTAAATGGTGGTCTGAACCATCATAAACCTTCCGGGATCTGCCTACACCTGACATGCCATAATACTTGAATGCTTTCAAATAAAATCTATTTCGGAGGCCGACATGCCTCGCATACACCGGCACAAACCACATGCATAACTTAATCACATCGAAGGAACTGATCATTGCCGTAAATGTGCCATTTCAACCATGGCTTATCAATCTGTCTTCTTTTAATCATCTTTAATTGCCTCAGGAATAATAGTAACTTCCTTCAACTCATAGCAAACTCAACCCTCACTCATCCCGAGTGACCTTGATTCACGAGACAATGCTGCCTAAATCCCGCAACCCGTCTCATACCCTCCTGAAAATCTTTCTACAAACCGGAGTTTATTTCTCTCATTCCTCCAATACTATCCTACACGCTGAAAATAACATAGAACACTCCAATTATTTTCTCTTTCTCAGGAATTATACTGCAAAAGCTCGACTCTTAATCATACTGCTGCCTGAAACCCTTAAACACCGCATTCTTAACTTTCGAATTTATTAGGACCATTATTGAGAGTCACCCACTCTTACTGGCACCGAATACAATCAACTCCAAGCTCTTCTAGCACATGAACATCCTCTCAAAGAAGTACATGACTGAGTCACTACCCTTACAACTCGCCTATGCCTTAAGCATAAATTCTGAATCTTTCAAGGCCTAACCCTGGTCCGACAGGGCCAACTTCTGCACATATTCATCAAATCCCATGCACGATCACCATTTTACTCCTTTCCCCTTAGCTGAAATAACTTTCGAACACGCCGACAATCTGCAACCCTATGATAACACAATCCTGCAACCCAATTGCAGGTGGTGGGACTCCCCAGTTAGCCCGAATCTACTCCTTGCACCACTCTAGACCCTACTGAGATCCTTTCTCCTTTGTTAGCATGATTTTGCTTAACCAATTCGTCCAATTCTTCCGAATTCCCTTGTACGCATTCCCTAAATACTCAAATTCTCTAGCATCATTCACACATTCTGCCTCCTACCAAATAGCTTCTAGAATCCCTCACAGAAACTTGCCAACCACAAAACCGCTAACCTACTCACAGGAGATAACCCACCTGTGGAAATCACCAACTGACACCTTCCAATGACGATGTAATACACACTCTCTACAACATCAATACCCTATCCTGCACCCTTATTCCTCTTCCAAATTTACTAGTCCTTCCGCTCCTCATGGACGTATATTAAATGCGCTACAAAATATTCAAATTCACCGCCACATTACGTCCTTCTTCATTCCTAAAAACTCCTCCCTGTTGTATCCAACCTTTCGCCGAAATAACCCATATTTCAACTTAAGCTGGTAGACCAAATCACCATCCACTAAAACTCTCAAACTTTCCCTCAAGGTAGGCTGCTGTCTTACCACTGAACTCCTGTGCTACGCTTCCACTCTCCCACTTGTTAATCTCATTCCTTTAAATAACTACCTGATTTCCGTTCCTTACGCCTGGCCTTTTAGAAAAGGGAACCACCGCCTAGCACTTTTCACATATCTTCCTTCATCGTATGCTGCCCAATTGCTGCCTCAATTCAATATCGTTCTCTGCAGCTCTTAAACCACTAGTTCGCCACGACTTCAAACTCTCAGAAGATCATTTATCTCGAGCTGCCTTCATTATCAACACTTATCCAGTACTGAACCACCGCACCTCACGGTCTCTGCCAACCGCATTCTTCAATACTTCTTTACAATACTCTGACCCCATGCAGCCGAAGAATCTATGGCACTGACGAACTTAACACATTCCATTCAATCAAGGACGACGACAACACATCACAGATGAATACCCCACCTTACTTGAAAAAACCAAGTCTTACTACTTTTTCAACCAAAACCTGACCATTTATAGTCTAAATGCCTTTCCTCTGCCGGAACTAAATACCGAAATCTCGAAATCACACTCTGAGAAGACTTCCCTTCAAACCATTCATCAGGAACCAACATATGGGCAAGCGTTCTATCATCATATTGACATCGCGCGATAACCAATCGTAAGCAGCATCACTACCTGAGCATAGCCTTAAGGCTCTCAGAAACACAACTACTGAGCTGAAACAACATATTATCCTTCTGCAGGGCCATAACAACCGTCCCCAAACAATTACACATGGGAAACATCTCGCATCATATCTGTAGCACCATTTCAATTCCTCAAATTCCTGATTCATAGCAAATGTTGCGCGACGTATAATATTGAGTAGGAAGAAACATATGCATAAGCCTCAAAGGAATCGAATCGCACAATGAGGAATAAATAAGGGAAGTACTCCTAACATCTCTGTAGCCTCTCGAAGATAAGTACAGACGCCTCCGTACCGATCCGGAAGACTCTACTAGACTTGCTCATGACTCGTGAGACCTAAGGGAACCTAGTGCTCTGATACCATGTTGTCACGACCCAAAATTTATTAAGATCATGATGGCGCCGGACACCTTCGTCAAACAATCCAATCATTAATTAATTGAAATAATTCATGTTTTAACATTTTTGAAATCATTACCTTTAACTTATTATGAAATAACTAAACAAAATTCGTTAAGTAAATAAGACAGTTTAATACTTCATTTTTTAATAAAATACATCCTGTACACATCCCAGAACTCGGTGTCACAAGTGCATGAGAAATTTATAAAACTTTATACAATCATTACAAAGCTTGTCCGAGATACAAATTGGACGATGAAATCTAAAACAAAATGAATACAATATGAGGGAGACTCTGTCAGCTGCGGATCGCCTACAGATGATGTAGCTCGCCTAAGTCCCCAAACCAGCTACATCACTGTGAAAGTACCTGTGCAATGAAAATGCACAACAAGTGTAGCATGAGTACGAAAATAACGTGTACCCAGTAAGTCGCCCGCCTAACCTCAGTGTAACGACCTGGCCGATCGTTCCGTGAGATTTACCCGTTTCCCCTATTTATGAATTTTTTATATATCGCTATCCTATTTTTTATGTGTTGGATCAGTTGGTTTAGGTCTGGAGTGGTTATGGTGAGAGTTTAGGCATTTAGCCTTTTGAAGTAGCCTAATAGTTGAGAAAGTCAACTGAGAGTTGACTTATTGGTAAACAACCTCAGAATGCAGATTTTATGGCTCCGGTAGCTTCGTTAGGGGATTTGGGACTTAGGAGTGTGTTCATAATATTTTTGTGATGTCCGGTGTAGAATTAAGCTTGAATTGGCGAAAGTTAGTTTTTTGGTGATTTCCGGTTGGCAGTGGAAAATAGGCTATCGGGGTCAGAATGGAATTCCCAAAGTTGGAGCAGGTTCGTAATGTCATTTTGGATATGTCTGCAAAATTTCAGGTCAATCGGAGGTGTTTTGGTTGGTTTCGATGTAGTTGGCGAAATTTAGAAGTTTCAAAGTTCTTAGGCTTGAATTTGATGTAAATTTGGTGTTTTCGTGTTGTTTTTGGTGTTTCTAAGGCTAGACTAAGTTTGAATGATGTTATGAGATATGTTGTTACATTTGTTTGAGGTCCCGAGGGCCTCGGGTGTGTTTCGGATGGTTAACGGACCAACTTTTGGCTTGAAATCTGGGCAGATATCTGCTGGTGTGAGGTTTTGGTTTCCTTCTACGCGATCGCGTGAGGATGTTTGCGATCGCGTAGGCTAAAATGGTGAGGCAGGATTTTTGTTATACGCGATCGCGTAGGAGAGGTCGCGATCGCTTAGGAGAGGTCGTGATCGCGTGAGTATGAGGTGGTTGGTCAGTGCGATCATGTGGTCTTGTTTGCCATCGCGTAGAGTAAAAGGGGCGCGTGGGTGAGTTGAGCCTTTGTTCTTCACGATCACATGGAGTGGTTTGCGATCGCGTGGGTTTAAGTCCTATTGAATCGCAATCACGTGAGGATGTCTGCAATCGCGTAAGGTAATTTGATGAGGCAGCAAATTTTTTCTTCGCGATCGCGTGCCAAAGTTTGCGATCACAATGAAGAAATTATTTTAGCTAGGCAGAACGTTTAAAAGGCCTAAAGTGCGATTTTGGCTTACATTTCCTCCATTGTTGCATGCGAATTGAGAGATTTTGAGAGGGATTTTAAGGGAAATCATTTGGAGGTAAGAATTTCAACTTATTAACACGTTTCTATGTCAATTCCTAAGTGATTAAACCACAAAATTTCTGGAAATTGAACCATGTTGGGGAAGAAGAGTCCATGGGAAATTTATTTTTCTTTTGAGGATTTGAGTGGGAAATTGTGGTATGATTTTAGTGTTCTTGGTATTTATAGAATCGTGGGAGGCCGATGTTTCTAATGATGTAAAAATTATCGAATTCCAAGATGTGGGCCCGGGGCTCGGGTTTGGCCGAATTTCAAGATTTTTGATTAAATTGATAATTTTCGATTGGATTGTGTTCCTTTGATATATATTGATAATGTTAACTGGTTTTGGCTAGATTCGGAGCAATCGGGAGCCGATTTGAGGGGAAAAAGCATAGCGGACTAGTGTTGTTGCCCGGTAGAGGTAAGTAATGGTCATATCTTTTCCTGAGGGTTTGGAACCCCAGACTGCATTATTTTCTCACTGAATTTGGAATGGCGCACGGGTCGGATGGCGAGCATGTGGCGCGTACTGATTTTTGGATTGGACTAGGTCCTCTCCGCGGCGACTAATGAGTTGCATATTTACTCAAAACCTTATGTTAAATTATGTTCTAAAGATTTGTGAAATATTTGGGCTATAAGTCGTGTTTGGGGCCTCGTGCCGATCTGTTTAGACCCTTTGAGGGCTTTTTACTGCTGTTTACCTCACTAGTTGTTGATGGTTTTACTCAGCATTTGTGCATACTGTTTTAATTGAAACTCAACCTGATTTACACTACTTGAGCATTAAAATGATGTTTCGGGTCGAGTACCCTGATTTATTAATTCGCCCGATGGGATTTTTGAGTGGTTCCACTGAGTGTGGCCGAGGGCCAAGAGTGATGGTGAGGTGCTGAGTGATATTAGCGCTTGGGATGAAGGAGCCCCTACGGAGTCTGTACACACCCCCAGTGAGCGCACCGAGTGCGAGTGACGAGTGATTGGGAGGCTTGAGTGACTGTGAGGTGCTGAGTGATTGTGAGATGTTGAGTGATTTTGAGGCATGCCCGAGGGGCTGATTATGAAATAAGTTTTGCCCGAGGGGCTACTATGATTTTTCTACATTCATTGCATACCAAATCCTTTGTTTTAAAGTTGCTAAAAATGTGCATTATTTAAAGGACTTTTATGAAGTTGATTTTTAAGACATGATGATTTGTATATCTATGTTATACTATTGGAAAGTAAGGCTGTGTATATTGTGACTTGATGGCATTGATTTTTATGTGTTTCCTTTCTACTTAGACTCGATTTATTTTTATTGCTACTGAGTTGGCGTACTCACATTACTCCCTCCACCTCTGTGTGCAGATTCATGAGCAGATATCGAGCATTAGCCTTTATTTCCTAGCGAAGCCGGATCGTGGGATATAGAGGTAGCTGTTCAGCATTTGCAGCATCTCTGTTCTCCCTTCCTGTTGTATTTAGCTTTGATTTGGAGTTTTGTATTATAATAGTTTATTTAGGATTATTTCACTAGATGCTCATGACATGTTGGCTCCGGGTTTTGGGGATGGCAGTAATGTATAAAGTTGGCCTATTATATTAAGTAATTTTCTGTATATTTTTATGAAATACTTGAAGCTTAAATGGGTTTTTCAAAAGAAATTGCGAACATGCGGTAGTCGGCTAGCCTAGTTCCACGATAGGCGCCATCACGGTCGGTGAGGATTTGGGGTCGTGACACTCAGTGAGGTAGTGATGAGGGGATCAAGGGCTAACCCACGCACATAGAAGGAAGAAGGTATCTCAATATCCTTCACACAGATGAAATTTATCTTTCCCATGACTACTTAGTGTGTCTCAACAACCGTGTCGGAGAGAAGGAAGAGGGCTCTTTACCAGTATCATACCCGGGAGAATGAAAGCATTAGTGGGAAGATCTTTTGTTCGATCTGCCTTGGGTGGGGTGATCGTTAGAGGTCAATTTCGTATATTCAAGTGAGACACTAAGCATGATTGTCATAGGCAATTTATTAAAATCAGGAATAAATAATATCAACCTTCCACATTTAACACTTTAACTCTTCATCATTTCAATAACAACTAATCAAACATGGGTGATTTAATCAAATAACAAATAATCAACGGGAAGGAACAACTTCTTCCAAAGTTTTAATAACTTTAAATCTCTGTCATTTCAGTTGATAACTTAAAATTTCAGGACAGTAATCAGGCAAAATCATAGCAAATACGCAGTAAATATCATGCGCAAGCAATGCCGAGGGTCGAACGGCACAGACCAAAAATAATAAACTCTAAATTGCCGAAGGGTCGAACGACTCGAACCATAGATGCATCTATTTTTCCCCGCTCGTGAATCAATCATGCGATGCGGTCAACATAAAAATAATAAGGCTAGCCTGCTCGCGACTCATACCTGCGACTCAGGTGCTCATATGTACACATATTCACATAATAATCCGCATTTGTATCAAGAAAGCAGTTTCTTCGGAAAGTGGTAAAATTCTTTTTAAAGGAACATGAAAAATACATTTTTAAATCTTTGTTTTGAAACTCATTTGCCAAGTATAATAATATTCAATAATGTAACCTTATCAGGAACACAATTATCCACGGATGAATCAATTCTCTTTCTAGGTGATTAAGAAAATGAACTCTAGTCTTCTTAGGGATTCAATTCATTATTTCGATCATATTAGCGATCTAATATTACCAGCAAGATCACGAGTACAACACGTAAGGCATGCTAGTGGATCCTAGACTACCCGGACATGGCATAATAGTAGCTACGTACAGACTCCTATCACCTTGTGCGTACGTAGCCCCCGCAGATAGTAGCACATACTTAATTAGTTCACCTAGGGGGATAATTCCCCCTCACAAAGTTAGAAAGGAGACTTACCTCGCTCCGAAGATTCATAACCGGCCTCCAAGCCCCTCCGACGACTCAAATTGATGCACAACGGTCCAAAGCTATCCAAATAACGGGCAAACCAATGAAAATATACTCTAATACTTATAAAAATTTAATTTATATAAATTCCCAACTCCGCTCGGAAAGTTGACAAAATTATCTTCGGTCCCATGTACCCGAATTCCGAAACTTTTCGAAGATAATGATTACCCATAGCCTTGCTAACTCAAATATACAATTTACTCTAATTCCATGCTCAAATTCGTGGTAAAAAATCCAAGAATGCAAATTCCAGATTTTTCTTCAAAATTTTCAACTTTTCCACAATTTTTCATGATTTTCCATGTTAAAATCAAGATATAATCCAAGTAATTAATTTGGAATAGGTGGGATTGACTTACCTCCAAGTTTCTAGGTGAATATCCCTCTCAAGAAGCTCCAAAAATTGCCCAAGAATGAAGAAATGCGCAAAAATGCTCAAACCCCCGCTTTGAACACTCACTGCCCAACGATCTTCGCGCCCACGGCAAAACCTTCATGCCTGCGGTGTCCACGCCTGCGGCAAAACCTTCGCGCCTGCGGTCTTCACACTCGCGGCCAATTCTTCGCGCCTGCGGTCTTCGCACCTGCGGTGCCTGGTCAGCCCATGCCTTTTCGCTTCTGCGACTCGTGCCCCGTATCCGCGAGCTCGCACCTGCGGCCATCCAAGCGCAGGTGCGATCACACAAGAAGCTGGGAGCTTCAGTTTATGCTCTCCAAGTTCAAACTTGGTCCGAGGCTCATCCGGTTAACACCCGGGGCCCCCGGGCCCAACCCGAATATGCCAACAAGTTCCAAAACATAATGCGGACCTGCTCGAGGCTTCAAATCACATCAAATAACATCAAAACAATGGATCGCAACTCAATTAAATCTTTATGAACTTTAGAATTTTAAATTTCTTCATTCGACGCCGAAACCTATCAAATCACGTCCGATTGACCTCAAATTTTGCACACAAGTCACATTCAATATTACGCACCTACTCCGAATTTCAGAATCAAAATCTGACCCCGATATCAAAATTTCTACTTCCGGTTCAATTCCTCAAAAACCTTCAAATTTCTATCTTTAGCCAAATGACTTCAAAATAACCTACGGACATCCGAATTCACTTCCGATCGCGCACCCAACTTCAGAATCACAATACGAAGCTATTCCCAGACTCGAAATCCCAAACGGACACCAATATCACTGAAATATGCTTCAAGCCAAACTTAGGAAATTTCTTCAAAAATGATGACTTCCACAATACACGCTGAGACGCTCCCGGTTATCCGAAACCCAATCCGGACAGATGCCCAAGTTCAAAATCATCATACGAACCTGCTAAAACCTTCGTTCCTGATTCGGAGGTCGTTTACTCAAAATTCCAACCTTAGTCAATTTCTCCAACTTAAGGCTTCTAAAATGAGAATTTTCTTTCCAATTTGACTTCGAACTTCTCGAAATTCAACTCCGACCATGCCTACGAGTCATAATACCTGAAATGGAGCTGATCATAACTTCAAACCGCTGAACGACGCGCTAGAGTTCAAAACGACCGGTCGGGTCGTTACAATATCCTACGTGCAATTTGTGCACATATGTATCTTGGTATAACTATAAGCATGATAACGTGATAGCGATAATTTTTCCCTCTATGGAGATATTGAAAAGGCTATTCCACGACATTATATGAAGACTCTACTAATGTCAACCTTCAAGAAGCTAGTTTTCAAGATCGGGATACGGAGACTCAAGGATGTGAATTGATGATCTCATCAGGGGGAGTTAATACGCGTTGTACTCTTTTTTCCTTACAAGGTTTTGTCCCACTGGATTTTCCTTGCAAGTTTTTTAATGAGGCAACCAAAAGGCGTATTATTAGATATGTGTACTCTTTTTCCTTCTCTAGAATTTTTTTCCCGCAAGATTTTATTTTAATTAAGGTTTTAACGAGGCACATAATCTGTTGAATAGACATTCAAGAGGGAATGTTATAAATAGTATTTTATTTATGGCGAATGTCTATATTTTAGAGAGAATTTAGGGTTTGTTACTTGGTGGCTAAGTCACTTTTTCCCTATAAATAGTGGGGTTCCATTCCATTTTAATTGATCTCAAAATCAATAAGAATTCGCTCTCTAATTTTCTCTGCAATATTCTTCTTCTTCTTCTTTTATTGTTTCATAACACAATAAGTGTTCTGGTCATGACAAAACAAAGAATGTACACTAGGAATATTATTTATAAGGAAGTATTAGGTGAGATGTGCTTCATTACATATTTGTACCTCATAATATCATCATAAAAAAAATTCACATATCTAATTTTTGATTGTTCATCTTCATACGTGCAAACGATATCTTATTATTTTGATCTCAACCAAGTAGCCATACGTTCGCCACAATGACCATTCACAAAAACATATACTTTATTCTTTCATATATAATAATTCTCTATGTTTTGTTTAAATAATATTGATATTATTTTACAAAATTGCACGTGTCGAGAAGCTAGTATGTATATATATATATATATATATATATATATTAAAATCACGAAACTCCTATCGAAATGTCGTTCGAACCCTTAGTAATTATATTTTATGTTGGATATAATTGTAATTGCCATCACTAATAAATTTTTATTGGGGAAAAAAACCTAAACTACCGCACATTACCATTATATAAGGTTTTTTTGATTTAGAATTAGGATTGTTTACTGCCGCATTTTTTGTTGTTTTCTTTGTTTTGATTCTTTACACATAGTTTTCCTTTATGATTTAGAATTCTTTATTATCAATGTTACCTATGTTTATAGCGTGTCTCTTACGTTGTGTTTTTCCTTTGTTTAGGTTTAGGATTTACTTTAAGTTTCTAGAATATGTATACAAGGGTTTGCTTTGGTGTATTTAACCATAGTAGTATTTTTCATCTTTCTAATTTATTGTACCGTATTACTTTTACACAGCGGTATTGTAAGTATTCGTCTAATAATTCTTTGGTTCTATTCCCTTATTTCAGGTTTAAACAACCATTGCGGCAGGGAATAACAATATCTATTTCTTGAGGTAATTTATTTTTCTCATGATATGAATTCTTTCTCAAAAATAAATTTCATGTGTCATTCTCAATGAAAGTTAAAGTTTTAACATATTGTAAAATTTTTATAGGTAAAGGTATTATCAATAACGATATCCGTAGTCAAATTTTGATTTGTTTTTTAAAATCTGATGGCTTAACAAAAGTTTGAATCAGCTTGTGGAGACATTAGTGGTCACATGTTAAGTTCATAGCAGCTTCACACTAATTGAATTTCCTACATTGAAAGCTCTTGTCTTGTTTTGGTTTAGCATATAAGAAGTTGGAGATTGCCACTTTAGCTCTTATCTGTGATGACCCAAAAAGTCATCTCTCATTTTATAAGTCAAAACTGTGTTCCGAGGCCTTGAAAATCTCCTTTTATCTTACCTCATTTTGCGTGCGCAGCCAGGGCGTATATCCGGGAAGCTTTTATGTGAAAAACTGAGGGAAATGCTAATTTTGCCTTTAAAATTGAATTTAAGTTGACTTCGGTCAACATTTTGGGTAAGTGGACCCGAACCCGTGATTCGACGGTCCCAGAGGATCCATAGGAAAATATGGGACTTGGGTGTGTGCCCGAAATTGAATTCCGAGGTCCCAAGCCCGAGAAATGAAATTTTGAAAGAAATTATTTTACTGAAATTATAAGTCTTTGAAAATTTGATTATATTTGGAATTGATGGTATCGGGCCCGTATTTTTGTTCCGGAGCCCGATACAGGTTTAATATAGTATTTAAGTGATGCCTATAAAATTTGGTAAGAAACGGAGGTCATTTGACGTTCGACCCGTAGTTGTGAAATTTGAAACTTTGAAAGTTTTGAGATTTTTCTTTGATTTATATGCTAAATTCATTTTTTAAGATGTTATTTTGGCGATTTGATCGCATGAGTAAGTCTGTAGGATATTTTTGAGGTTTTTACATGTTTGGTTTGGATCCCCGAGGGCTCGGGTGAGTTTCGGGATGTTTGAACTTGGAAAATCATTGCTGGTGCACCAGTTCTGGTGTGCCCACACCTGTGAGCCTAGGGCCGCAGGTACGGTCCAGCCCAGCCTGCCCTCTTTTCAGAGGTGCGACAGGTTTCCGCAGAAGCGGTTTCGCCGAAGCGGATAAACCTCCGCAGGTGCGGCCCTCAGTGGCCTTGCTCATTCCGCAGGTGCGGCCGTTTTTCCGCACCTGTGTAAGCGCAGGTGCAACCCAAGCACCTCAGGTGCGAAGGTCGAGCAGTGAGTGTTTTTAAATTAGTACTTCAGTCGTTTCTTCTTCAACTTTTCACAAAATAAAAGACCTAGGGCGATTTTCTCAAGAGAATTTCTTCCCAAATCATAGGTAAGTGTCCACTAACTAATTTCCTTCAACTTTCTAATATTTTTCATCAATTATCATCAAGAATCCTATTGTTTTAAGGGTAGAGTTGCGTAGAGTTAAGGCTTTTTGAATAATTGGAATTTAGGCCTCGTTTTGGGGTCGGATTCCGAAACTAATTACATATTCGGGCTCGTGGGTGAATGGGTGATCGGGTTTTGGTTCGAACCTCGTGTTTTGACCAACCGGGCCCGGGGTCGATTTTTGACTTTTTGGGAAGAATGATAGAAAATTAATAATTAAGCATTGGGGTTGAATTATTTAGCATTATTGATATTATTAAGCTAATTATGTCTAGATACAATTGAATTGGAGGCAAATTCTAAAGGAAAAGCGGTAATTGAGGCTTGAGTTTGGTCGTGGAATTCGAGGTAAGTGTTTGGCTTAACGTTAGCTTGAGGGAATAAGTGTTGTGTCCTATTTTCTATGTGTTAGTATCATGTTCAACGTATAGGTGAGGTGAAGAGTACCTATACGTTGGTGTCAAGCATGATCGTGATTCAAATATTGTGATTTATGTGGTTTTTCGTTAAGTAATACTTGAGTTTCACGTTATAGCTATCCATGTCGGTGGAAATTCCTTGATATTGATTAGTGTTGAGTATTGGTTTCGGTGAAAATTTTTATGTGAAGATATGTATTAGCTGAGATTGGTTATAGCTGTTTCCCTTGTCGGGATGCTATTGATTCTACCTTTGGCTCCCTTACCGGGACGTTATGGCTTTATTATTGTTGTTTACACTGTTGATTTTGCTTGCCGGATTGCTGTTATTGATATTGTTTTGGTGAGGAAGAGTGTAAAGCACGAGGGGTGATGCCGTGTATGATATTGTGAGAGAGTGTAAAAGCACGAAGGGTGATGCGTGCCATATTATGATTTTAAAAGCACGAAGGGTGATGCCTTACCATTTTTATTGATTTATTGAGAGGATGAGAGTAAAAGCATGAAGGGTGATGCCATGCATTTCTATTTATTACTTGGTGAGGATGAGTGTAAAAGCACGAAGGGTGATGCCGTGCATTTCTATTTATTACTTGGTCAGGATGAGAGTAAAAGCACGAAGGGTGATGTCGTGCATTTCTATTTATTACTTGGTGAGGATGAGAGTAAAAATACGAATGGTGATGCCATACATTTGTATTTATTATTTGGTGAGGATGAGTGTAAAAACACGAAGGGTGATATCGTGCACTTGCTTTTGTGTTACTATTTCTGTTGCTTAAATTGATATCTAATTTGTGCTTTATCTCGTCATTTCCATGATTTGATATTTTCTCCCCTCAGGATGTTCCCCTTTCCTTTATTCTTAGCTTCTTACTTCTCGTTGTTATTATTTTCTCTGTATACTATTAAACTGCACAAGTTGATTTGGTTGTCATGTCCTAGCCTCGTCACTACTTCGCCAAGGTTAGGCTCGACACTTATTCAGTCCATGGGGTCGGTTGTACTAATAGTACACTCTGCACTTTTGTCCAGATCCCGGTACTGGACCCTTCGGACCTTAGATCAGGGTTGCTGCTTTCAGTCCAGTGGAGATTCCGAGGTAGTTCTGCAGACATCCGCAGGCCTTGGCGTCCCCTCCTATTTCATTTCTATCCTGTTCTTGTTTACTTCTGAGACTGATGTATACTTATATTTTGTTCAAATTCCTATTTGTAGTATTCATAGACAGTCCGTGAGATTGTGACACTTGTTCTAGGAGTACTTTGGTTCTGGATTTCGTATTAGTATTATATAAAACTATTGAATCGTGTTATCTCGTATTTTGCATTCCGTGATTTTATTATGAAGTCTGGTAAACTGTTAAGGATAAAGGAATAAGGTAATTAATCAGTAACATTGGCTTGACTAGCGGGTTCAATGTTAGGCACCATCACGGTCCCGACGATGAGAAATTTGGGTCGTGACAAGTTGGTATCAGAGCACTAGGTTGCTTAGGTCTCACAATTCACGGACAAGCTTAGTAGAGTCTGAGGGATCGGTACGGAGACGTCTGTGCTTATCCCCCAGAGGCTACAAAGTTAGGAATGACTTCACATCTATTCTTCTCTATCGTGCGATCAGAATTCTCAATGCTAACGAAATTTCTACTTTATTCTCTCGCAGATGCCGACAACACGTGCTTCTTTATCCACTGATCAGCAGCCCGAGCCCCCAGTGGTAGCCCCCGTAAGGGAAAAGGACAAGGACGAGGCCGTGCTAGGGGCCGAGGCAGGGGCAGAGCTCAGCCCAGAGCAGCAGCCCCAATGGCAGAGCCTCAGGTGGAGTTTGCTGATGAGGCTCCTACTCAGACAACTCCGGTAGGGCCAGCTCAGATTCCCGAGGGGTTCATCGCTACCGTGGTACTCCAGGATGCTCTGGTCCGTCTAGTGGGCCTCATAGAGAGTGTCACTTAGGAAGATTTTCTTCCTGCAGCAACAGCCGTCTCTCAGGCTGGGAAAGGAGCCCAAACTCCCGCTACTCGCACTTCGGAGCAGATGGCTTCTCAGTTTCGGACCCCAGCAGCTCAGACAGCTGGGGGAGTTCAGCCAGGTGTTGTGGCTCAGACCGGTGATGGAGCAGCTATGTCTGCTGATGCTTTCTGGAGGTTGGACAGGTTCACCAAGATTTTTACTACTACTTACAGCGGTGCATCTTCAGAGGATCCCCAGGACTATCAGAATAGCTACCACGAGGTTCTACAATACATGGGGATAGTGGAGATCAATGGGGTCGACTTTGCTACTTTTCATTTGTCAGGTCCCGCCAAGACTTGGTGGAGTGATTATTGTTTGGTCAGACCAGCTGGATCATGCCTTTGACTTGGGCCCAGTTCTCCGATTTGTATCTGGAGAAGTTTCTCCCTATCACTCAGAGAGAGGATTATAGGAGACAGTTTGAGCGTCTCTAACAGGGTTCTATGACCGTCATTCAGTATGAGACCAGATTAATTACCTTGGCCCATCATGCTATTATGATACTTCCCACCGACCGAGAGAGTGTGAGGAGATTTATTGAGGGACTGGCTCAGCCGATCAGATTGCAGATGGAGAAGGAGACATGGAGTGATATTTCCTTCTATGATGCAACCGGTGTGGTCAGAAGAGTTGAGATGGTTCTATCACAGGGGAGTGGTCAGGGGTCTGATAAGAGGCCTTGTCATTTTGGCCGGTTCAATGGTGTCTCATCTGGAGGCAGGAATTCTTTTGGTAGGGGCCATTCTCCTAGGCCGTTTCATTCAGCACTCTAGGTTTCTTGCAGTGCTCCAGGTGGTCATGGTTCTGATATGCAGTATTCTGATCAGTTGCCCTACAGTGCACCATCAGCTCCTATCAGTGCACCGCCGCTCCAGAGTTTTCAAGGTGGTTACTCAGGTCGTCAGGTTCAGTTTCAGGGCCAGCAGTCTCAACAACTGAGATCTTGTTATACTTGTGGTGGTCTGGGGCACATTGCTAGATTTTTCCCTGGAGCCTCGAGCAGTTTTCAGCACCAGGGTTCTCGTGCCATGGTTCTAGCACCAGGTGTTCCACCGCCCGCTCAGCCAGCTAGAGGTGGGGGTCGAGGTGTTAGAGGTGGAGGTCATGCAGTTAGAGGTGGAGGCCAGGCTACTAGAGGTAAAGGTCAGCCAGCAGGAGGCTGTCCTAAGTATGTAGTTCAATTGGTGGGGCTCAGCCCCGACGTTATGCTATTCCAGCCAGACCTGAGGCTGAGGCCTCCGATGTGGTTATCACAGGTATGGATCAGTTTGCAGCAGGGATGCTTTAGTTTTATTTGATCCAAGGTTCACATATTCCTATGTGTCATCTTATTTTGCTCCTTATTTGGTTATGCCTCGTGATTCTCTGAGTACTCCGGTATATGTGTCTACCCCGGTGGGTGATTCTATTGTGGTAGATCGTGTCTACCGTTCGTGTGTAGTGGTTATTGGTGGTCTTGAGACTAGTGTAGATATTCTACTTCTTGATATGGTAGATTTTGAAGTTATTTTGGGGATGGATTGGCTGTCGCCTTATCATGCCACACTGGACTGTCATGCCAAGACCGTGATTTTAGCATTGTTGGGGTTGCCTCTCCTGGAGTGGAGAGGGACTCTTGGTCATTCTTCTAGCAGGGTTATCTCATATATGAAGTCTTGGCGTATGGTCGAGAAGGGGTGTTTGGCCTATTTGGCCTATGTTCGTGATACTAGTGCCAAGGCTCCTTCTATGGAGTCTGTGCTCATTGTCCGTGAGTTTCCGAAGGTGTTTTCTATACCCCTACCAGGTATGCCACCCGACAGGGATATTAACTTTTGCATTGATTTGGCTCCGGGCACTCAGCCCATTTCTATTCCGCCGTATCGTATTGCCCCGCCAAAGTTGAAGGAGTTGAAATAACAGTTGCAGGACTTGCTTGATAAAGTCTTTATTAGGCCTAATGTCTCGCCTTGGGGTGAGCCGTTGTTTTTTGTTAAGAAGAAGGATGGGTCGATGAGGATGTGCATAGATTATCGGCAAATGAACAAGGTTACCATCAAGAACAAGTATCCATTGCCGAGGATTGATGATTTGTTTGATCAGCTTTAGGGTGCCAAGGTATTTTCGAAGATTGATTTGAGATATGGCTACCACCAGTTGAGGATTAGGGCATCCGATATCCCTAATATATCTTTTCGCACTCGATACAAGCATTATGAGTTCTTAATGGTGTCATTCGGGTTGACAAATGCCCCAGCTGCTTTTATGGATTTGATGAACCGAGTGTTCAGGCCTTATTTGGATTCCTTCTTGAATGTCTTCATTGATGATATTTTGATTTATTCCCGCAGCAGGGAGGAGCATGAGCAGCACCTTCGAGTCGTCCTCCAGAATCTGAAGGACAATCAGTTATATGGCAAGTTTTCAAAATGTGAGTTTTGGTTGAGTTTAGTTGCATTTCTGGGTCATGTTTTATTAGCAGAGGGTATTCAGGTGGATCCTAAGAAGATTTTAGCAGTCAAGGATTGGCCTAGACCCACATCAACTACAGAGATCCGGAGTTTCTTTGGTTTGGCGGGCTATTACCGTCGGTTTGTGGAGGGGTTTTTGTCTATTGCAGCCCCGATGACCAGGTTGACTCAGAAGGGTGCCCAGTTTAGGTGGTCAGAGGAGTGTGAGGCGAGCTTCCAGAAGCTCAAGACAGCGTTGGCTACGACGCCGATGTTGGTTTTGCCCACAGTTTCAAGGCCATATACTGTGTATTGTGATGCATCTCGGGTTGGACTTGGTGCAATGTTAATGCAGGATGGCAAGGTTATTGCATGTGCTTCGCGTCAGTTGAAGATCCACAAGAAGCATTATCCAGTTCATGATTTAGAGTTAGCAGCCATTGTCCACGCGCTGAAGATTTGGAGGCATTATTTGTATGGCGTGTCATGTGAGGTGTTCACGGATCATAAGAGTTTGCAATATTTGTTCAAGTAGAAAGAGTTGAATTTGAAGCAAAGGAGATGGTTGGAGTTGTTGAATGACTATGACATCACCCTCTTATATCATCCGGGGAAGGCCAACGTGGTGTCTGATGATTTGAGTAGGAAGTCATCCAGTATGGGTAGTCTTGCATATATTCCATTCGGGGAGAGACCGCTTGCTTTAGATGTTCAGGCTTTAGCCAATCGGTTCATGAGATTGGATGTTTCTGAGCCCGGCCGTGTTCTAGCTTATACAGTTGCTCACTCTTCATTATTTGATTGTATCGAGATCGGCAGTATGATGATCCTCATTTGTGTGTCCTTAGGGACACAATGCGTCACAGTGGTGCCAAGCAGGTTATAGTTGGTGATGATGGATTTTTACGGATGCAGGGTCGTATTTGTGTGCCCAATGTGGATAGACTTCGTGAGTTGATATTAGGGGAGGCCCATAATTCCCGGTACTCCATTCATCCGGGCACCGCAAAGATGTATTAGGATTTGCAGCAGCACTATTGGTGGAGAAGGATGAAGAAGGATATTGTGGCATATGTAGCTTGGTGTTTGAATTTGTCAGCAGGTTAAGTACGAGCATCAGAGGCCTGGTGGATTGTTTCAGCAAATTGAGTTTCCTGAGTAGAAGTGGGAGCGTATCACCATGTATTTCGTTGTTGGGCTCCCACAGACTCAGAGGAAGTTCGATGCAGTATGGGTTATTGTGGATAGGATGAAAAAATCAGCATATTTCATCTCTGTGGCAGTTTCATATTCTTCGGAGAGATTGGCAGATATCTACATGAGGGAGATTGTTCATTTTCATGGTGTGCCCGTGTCTATCATTTCTGACCAAACTACGCAGTTTACCTCGCATTTCTGGAGGCCAGTTCAGCGTGAGTTGGGCACGAGGGTTGAGTTGAGCACAACATTTCATCCTCAGACGGACGGACAATCCGAGTGTATTATTAAGATTTTGGAGGATATGCTACGAGCATGTGTCATTGACTTTGGAGGTTCTTGGGATCAGTTCTTGCCATTAGCAGAGTTTTCCTACAACAACAACTATCAGTCGAGCATTCAGATGGCCCTTTATGAGGCATTATATGGTAGGCGGTGTCGGTCACCGGTTGGGTGGTTTGAGACGGGAGAGGCTCGGTTGTTGGGTACAGACTTAGTGCAGGATGCCTTGAATTTGGTTAAGATCATTCAGGGTAGACTTCGTACAGCTCAATCTAGGCAGAAGATTTATGCCGACCGCAGAGTTCGTGATGTGGCATTCATGGTTGGAGAGCGGGTATTGCTTCGGGTGTCACCCATGAAGGGCGTGATGAGATTTGGGAAGAAGGGCAAGCTAAGCCCTAGATACATCGGTCCTTTGAGGTCCTTGATAGAGTGGGAGAGGTGGCTTACAAACTTGCCTTGCCACCGAATTTATCAACTGTGCATCCAGTGTTTCATGTGTCTATGCTTCAGAATTATCACGGTGATCCGACCCATGTGTTAGACTTCAGCAGTGTCCAGTTGGACAAGAACTTGAACTATGAGGAGGAGCCGATAGCCATATTAGACCGGCAGGTTTTTCAGTTGAGATCGAAGAGTTATCCTTCAGTTCGTGTTCAGTGGAGAGGTCAGCCTGCTGAGGCAGCTACCTGGGAGTTCGAGTCTGATATACGGAGCCGATATCCCCACCTTTTCCCTGATTCAGGTACTTTTCTATGTCCGCTCGAGGACGAATGGTTGTTTTAGAGGTGGAGAATGTGATGATCTAAAAAGTCATCTCTCATTTTATAAGTCAAAACTGTGTTCCGAGGCCTTGAAAACCTCATTTTATCTCATCTCATTTTGCGTGCGCAGCCCGGGCGTATATCCGAGAAGCTTTTATGTGAAAAACTGAGAGAAATTCTAATTTTGCCTTTAAAATTAAATTTAAGTTGACTTTGGTCAAAATTTTGGGTAAACGGACCCGAACTCATTATTCGATGGTCCCGGAGGATCCATAGGAAAATATGAGACTTGGGCGTGTGCCCAGAATTGATATCCGAGGTCCCAACCAGAGAAATAAATTTTTGAAAGAAATTGTTTTACTGATATTATAAGAGTCTTTGGAAATTTAATTATATTTGGAATTGATAGTATCGGGCTCCTATTTTGGTTTTGGAGCCCGGTACAGGTTTAATATAGTATTTGAGTGTTACCTGTAAAATTTAGTAAGAAACGGAGGTCATTTGACGTGATTCAGACCCGTATTTGTGAAATTTGAAACTTTGAAAGTTTTGAGCTTTTTCTTTGATTTCTATGCTAAATTTGTTGTTTAAGATGTTATTTTGGCGATTTGATCGCACAAGTAAGTCCGTAGGATGTTTTTGAGGTTGTGTACATGTTTGGTTTGGATCCCCGAGGGCTCGGGTGAGTTACGGGTAGGTTTTAGGGTGTTTGAACTTGGAAAATCACTGATGGAGCACCAGTTCTGGTGTACCCGCACTTGCGAGCCTAGGGCCGCAGGTGCAAGCTCGCAGGAGCGGACCTTCAGCCGCAGGTGCGGTCCAGCCCAGCCTGCCCTCTTTCTGCAGGTGTGACAGGTTTCCGCAGAAGCGGTTCCACAGAAGCGGATAAACCTCCGCAGGTGCGGCCCTTAGTGGCCTTGCCCATTTTCGCAGGTGCGACCGTTTTTCCGCACCTGCGTTCCGTAGGTGCGAAGGTCAGGCAGTGAATGTTTTTAAATTAGAACTTCAGCCGTTCCTTCTTCAACTTTTCACAAAAATAGAAGACCTAGGGTGATTTTCTCAAGAGATTTCTTCAGAAATCATAGGTAAGTGTCCACTAACTAATTTTCTTCAACTTTCTAACGTTTTTAATCAATTATCATCAAGAATCCTAGGGTTTTAAAGGTAGAAAATTGGGGATTTGGGTAGAGTTAGGAATTTTTGAATAATTGGAATTTAGGCCTTGTTTTTGGGTCGGATTCATAACTAATTACATATTCGGGCTCATGGGTGAATGGGTGATCGGGTTTTGGTTCGAACCTCGTGTTTTGACCAATCAGGCCCGGGGTCGATTTTTGATTTTTTGGGAAGAATGTTAGAAAATTCATAATTAAGCATTGGGGTTGAATTATTAAGCATTATTGATATTATTAAGCTAATTATGTCTAGATACAATTGAATTGGAGCAAATTCTAAAGGGAAAGTGGTAATTGAGGCTTGAGTTTGGTCGTGGAATTCGAGGTAAGTGTTTGTCTTAACCTTAGCTTGAGGGAATAGCTGATGTGTCCTATTTGCTATGTGTTAGTATCATGTTCAACGTATATGTGAGGTGACGAGTACCTATACGTTGGTGTCACGACCCAAATCCTAACTCAAGTCGCGATGGCGCCCAACACCGCCGTCAGGCAAGCCAACCATTATCTGCTAGTGATTTCAGGTAGTTTACCAAAAACATTTTTCAACACTTGCTTAACTTAGTTTTGAGACATTAAGTAGAGACAGATAACTTAGGAAAATTTCATGAAAAATAAATAATCATGAAATTATAACTAACGATTACATCCCAAAATAAAGTCTACTAGCGTGTGTGCCAGGAACTAGTGTCACAAGTCTACAGGAATCTAGTAGAATAATACCAAAAGAATGAAAGTCTGTCATACTGTTTGTGTAAGTATAGACAAAAATAACAAAAGAATAGATCCAATGTGCTGCTGGAAATCGCCAAGGAGAGCTGCTCACCGTGAAGCCTCGACCAGTAAAACTCAAGAACGAGCTCCGGACTAGAACCCAGATGCACCTGCCTCAGAACCTGTACAAGTAAGTACAAATAGTAGCATGAGTACATAAACAATATCTACCCAGTAAGTATCCCGCCTAATCTCGAAGAAGTAGTGACGAGAGGTCGACTTGACACTTACTAGGGTCCAAACAGTGTATTTAAGTGATAATTTAAAATAGGACAACAAGTAAGCATGGATAGTAAGAAAATAAATATCGAACCGTAATAAAATCCAAATATGTAGTGAAGCATCAATTTACAAGTTTTCAGTTCGATCCTCCAGAATAATTCACAGCTCAACAGTCATAAACAATATCAGGCAAATAGCATGCACATAGTGGAATAAGGACGTCCGGCCCGGGGCCAACATAATAATAATAAATGTGCACTGCCAAAGGGTCGAACGACGCGAACCATAGATGCATCTATCAACCTTCCGTGGCGTACGACCCGCTCCCATGAGAGTAGGGAAAGAATCATTCCACTCGCGGGATATAAATTGCGAAGTGGTCGCATGAAAACACAACAACTTTATTTCAATTCTTTTCAAATAACAATTCCTTTAATACATCAAATTCTCGGTTTCCTTAAAAACAAGTTGCGTACAATGAAGTTATAAAGCATATAACTCAAGTTAATGGAATTCACATAAAATGGTGTGGGCCTAACTACCCAGACATAACAATAATAGTCACTACGCATGGGCTCTCGTCACCTCGCACATACGTAGTCCCCCACAACAATGAAACATAATCATTTAATTCACCTATGAGAAGAATTCCCTCTTAAAAGGTTAGAAAGGAGACTTACCTCGCGTCAAGTCTACTTCCCGGGTCAAGAATACACCCGAAACTCCAAATTCGTCGCCCAAGGACTCGAAACTAGTCAAATTTTGCATACATAAATCAATCTATACTCAAAAGTATGAAATTTCCCTATTTAAATGATTATTTAAACCTAAATTGCAAAATCCCAAAATACATCCCCGGGCCCACATGCTCGGATTCCGAAATTTTTTGAAAGAAACTATCACCAATGGCCTAAGGATCAATATTATATAGTTTTTGTTTGATTCCTCAACAAATTTCTTGGTAATTTCCTTTTTTTTGTCAAAAACCTAAGTTTTTACTCTAACCCATGGTTCCAACTAATTGTGGTGTTAATCTACCTAACAATTCAAGTAATAAGCTAAATTCGTAGTAGGATCGCCCCCCTCTCTTCCCCCTTTCCTTTCGGATTGGTCGGGGTATTCGACATTATTGGGTCAACTCGTTTCCTTTTGGGAAAGTGGTAAGGAATTGAAGAGTCGCCACCTAACGAATTAAGGTGCGTTAGGGCACCTACTAAGAGTCATTTACAAACACAGATTGGATAATCAGAGATAGGGTAAGGGCTTGAAATTACTTCAAGGGGAAGATGTTAGGCACCCCTCGAAGTCCACAACTGTGGTTCCCAGCCAAACAAACTTTGTGAATTTTAAAATAGGTAGTGCATAAGCAATAAAAAAACATATAGGTAAATAAATAAAGATTTTTGAGAAGATTCGCAGTCTAAGCACACATATGTGCTAAAGTTTAAAAGATTTAGAGTCTAGGCACACATATAAGGTTTTAAAAGAGTTATGATCTAAACACACATATGTGAGGGATAGGGGGTCCTAGGTTGTTTATCCTATAGGATCACATCAGTTCAATGCCCGATAATCACTCCTCAATGAGGGGCTACATGTTGCATTAGCTCACAGGTCATCATATCCATGTCTACCCTTTCCTACCCCTTAATGGCTATTAAGCGAGTTTATTTAACAACCTCTATGCGTGTTGTTTACCCATCCCTTCTTAATGGTCCTGGAGGAGATTAGGACCTCTACCTATAGGAAGTTCTAGATAGACCCCTAAGGTTTAAAAGGAGAAAATACTAGGCGACATACAAGACCAAATAGGACTTTAGCAGATAAAGGCAGGAAAGAACAATTAAGAGGCTCATATTTACCTCCACAGATAATGCATGTAATCAACACGACTCAAAACACAAAGAAGGGAAGTATTATTAAACAGGATCCTAAAACATGATGTCTAGGTGAGTATCAGAATACAAGAGATATGCAGATTTGGTTTTGTAAAAAACTCAGAAGCAGGGGACCTAGTCAATTTGCCTACTGATTTTAAGCCTGTTAACCATTAAGCAGTAAACACAAAAGAAACAGCTTTCCAGTTTTATAAAGGTTGGTTACCTAAGGCTTGCCTAGGCGTGGGGGAATGCGCAATAGTTACCAGAATTATTAAGAACAATTTAGAAGTTATTTCACCTAAAGCATGTTGTTCTAAGTGTTGCAAAGACACAAGGGTTATTACCAGTTTTACTAACATAGGATAATCATATGTGAGACTGTCTTATGTTCCCTTTTTCATACATCAGTAGTTTAGCTAGGTGTGACTTAGTAAGATCCTAAAACACGGTATCTAGTATGAACATTATAAGATGCAGAATGATTTATATGAAAAATTCCTAAAAAAACATGATTTCTAGATGCATAGAAAGTTACAGCATGATTTCAGAATATGCAGTAGCAACAGTTTTCATGTTAATGTTCTTATTTAGCCTAGAAGCAGGATTTCTAAGTGATGAAAATAATGTCAAATGAGATGCTGAAACAGTAAACCTAAGAACATGATATCTAATGCATGACATGCTTAGAATGTACTGGTCCTAAACATGGATTCTAATGCGCACATAGAAATGTAAGCCTAAGGCATAGTTTCTATCCCATTGATATCGACAACAGACATGGCTGCCATCCCCTTTTCACTATCAATCCCCAATATTCATTTACAACGATTGTTACAAACCAATGTGAATGTATTACATAAATAGATAAAGAAAAATAAGAAGTTACACTATAGGGAGCCTGAAAACAGGCCTAGATTCTCAAAACCTCAAATTCCCAAACGTTTCATAGCCTTTCTCAAATCTGGGTGTGTCAGATTTGCCTAAGGACCTCAAGGGATCCCGGGCAGCACTCACACCCAAATTTCATAATCATAATTGTGTAAGTGCAGTGTGGAAGAGCCAACTCTAATGCATCAGAGCTCGGAGGGATCTCATAGGGATCCTTAAGCATTCACACATTAGAGGGGACGAAGTTAAGGACCTAAGAGTAGAGTGAGAGTGCTTGATATAGTTTTGAAAAGTTTTTAGTAAGAAAACAATGTTAAAAGAGACTTGCTTGAAACAGTTTTGTGAAATAAAAGAGGGAGTAATTTAGTAAAACAACTTTTGAAAAGAGAGATTTATATAATTAAACAACAGTAGATCAAATATAAAGCCAAAACCAAACTCAGCAATACTTAAAGAACATAGAACCAAAACAGGAAGAACAAACCTACACACAGGGATGATGGGGATTGGGGACACATAGAGCACATGTAGTGCACACATAGTCACAGGAGCATGAAAATTCTTATAGTGGTTTAGGGAATCAGCATATCATGAATCTCAGAACCAACACAGGATCAGACAACTTAGGATAGCCGACTGCTTTGCACAAAAAGGTTCATGATAGAAATCAAGAAAAACATAAGTAAGGCAGAGTCACATTGAAGTATACTACAAAGGGGGTTCGTAAGAAGGTTGATCCTAAGGGGTTGGACATATTCAGAAGCATGTTGATAAAGAAGTAAAGTAGACATACTAGTTGCAGGTTGAACAACAAAACCACAGATAGAAACATATTAGAAACATGATAAACTGAGCAGTAAAAGAAACATATTGGTTTGGGGCTTGAATTGAAATCAGAACATACTAGTAAACAAGACAGTAAACACAAAAGTGAAGGGATAGGAGAGCACAATAGTTATCCTTGGCTTGCAGCCGGCTAACTCAGAATAATAGTAAGTAACACAGAAAGAGAGCAAAAATTCTTTGAGTGAGAGAGAGAGAGAGAGAGAGAGCTTTTTGAACCAATGTGCTCGTGTCCTGAGTTATAGAAAGAGCAATGTATATAGTTTGAAACTAGGTAGAGAATAAGGTAATGATCAAAGTCATGCAGTGATTGGGGAATCAGAATCAATCGGCATAAAATCAAACGGTAATATACATGTAATAAATAAGGAAAGACACTATATGTGACTGGAATATAACACATAAGGAAACAATCTCAGCACATAGAAGTATAAGACATGTAATAGAGGCTAGGTTCAGAAAATCAAATTACGGAAAGTACTTTAAAAAAATCGATTGACAGCATAATCACCTATAAAATAAGGCAAGAAAATATTTTAGAGGTTGAAATCAGTAGAAAATGGAGGATATCAATCACAGGGAATTAGGGATTCAAATAGGATTAGTATTGATTAAGGGGAATCAACACAAATTGCACGGAATAATCACATAATAGGCAAGGAAAAAGGCAAGAATTAGAACCCTAATAGGCACGATAAAGTAAAAATCACATAGAATCAGTGATTCAAACTGGAACATAGTACTAATGAACACAAACTTCTGAGAATAAGCGAGATAAACACATAATGGGCAGGAATAGGCAAAATAAGAAACCTTAATAGGCCAAATAGGGTGAAAATCACACAAAATTAGGGATTCACGTAGAACATAGCATGACTTAGCAAAATAGACATGATATAGGCGGAAGAAACAACAAACAGAAACCTTAATAGGGTAAAATCACAGAAACTCTGAATGAATTCATAAATAACAGACATGCAAATGAATCAAATGAACAAATAAGCAAGAACAGACTCAGAACCCATGGTTAAGACAAAGAAATATAGGGGTTTGACATAATAAATCAGACAAAAGGGGAAAACTTAAACAGACGCTTAAACATATTGAAAATCATAGAATAACACTTAAATCAGAAGAAGAATCATTTTTGAAGAGGGGTAGCAGTTATCCGGCATGTGAGGGAGCCATGTGGCTAGGTGGTGAAACCACCATAGTTACCGGCAAGCCAATGACTGGTGAGTAGGTTTAGCAGAGAGAGTTTTAAGAGAGATGAGAGGGATGTAACAGCGGAGTGAAAGAGAGGAAAATGAGAGNGGGGGGGGGGGGGTAGTCTTTAGGCTAATTAGGTAAGAAAAGATCTGGACCGTTGATAAAAAATGATCAACAGTCCAGAGTAAAAGGGGAATTTGGTCGGGTGATTAATGGATTTGGGCTTGGGGTATTTGGGCTAATTTAATTGGGTTTCGGGCTGGTTTAATTCAGGCTAGAATTAAAATAAAAGTGGCTATTTGTTAAATACCCAATTCGAATTAATTAAAATAATTTGTAAAATAACTAATAATTATAAAAAATAAATTTCATGCATAGAAAATAATTTAAAATAATTATTTAATATTTTAAAATACAAATGACTAATTTCCGGTCAAAATAGTATAAAATTATATACATGGGCTATAATTGCAAAGTTATTGCAATTATAGCCAAAAGATGCCATTTTGGCTAATTATGAAATAATTTGGATTAAATAGGGCCATAAAAAATAAATTAAATCAAGGAATGCTTTTGAAATTATCTGTGATGAGAATTTGTAATTATTTATTGGAAGTAAAATGCAAGATAAATTCGACAAGATATAGGAAAATTATGGAAAAATACCAATCAATGTTAAAGCATGATTCTGAAGGTACATATGCAAATTTTAAAAAATATTTTGGGAAAAATTAGGTATCAACACCTATAATGATTGGTTGTTATGCTATGTAACGAACCGACCAGTTGTTCCGAGAGTAGTAGCCCCATTTCCCCGTTTCAGCTTCATTATGTTGTGTTAGATTGGTTGGCTCTGGTTCAGAGCAATTTTTGGAGAGAAATGAGACACTTAGTCTATTATCTTGGTTCAATAGTTGGAAAAGTCAACCGGAAGTTGACTTATTGGTAAACGACATCGGAATACGAATTTTATGGTTCAGATAGCTTCGTTATGTGATTTGGAATTTAGGAGTGTGTTCAGAATGTGTTTTTGATGTCCGATGTAGAATTAGGCTTGAATTGGCAAAAGTAAATTTTTGGCGATTTCCGATCGGTAGTTGAAAGTAGGCTATCGGGGTTTGAATGGAATTCCGGAAGTTGGAGCAGGTTCGTAGTGTCACTTTGGATATGTGTGCAAATTTCCAGGTCAATCAGAAGTGTTTTGGATGGTTTCGACATCTTTAGTGAAATTTAGAAATTTCAAAGTTCATAGGCTTGAATTTGATGTGATTTTTGTGCTTTGCATTGTTTTTTGTGTTTCTAAGGCTCGACTAAGTTTGAATAAGGTTATGGGACTTGTTGGTA
Source organism: Nicotiana knightiana (assembly GCA_005239525.1). Classification (NCBI taxonomy): domain Eukaryota; kingdom Viridiplantae; phylum Streptophyta; class Magnoliopsida; order Solanales; family Solanaceae; genus Nicotiana; species Nicotiana knightiana. The sequence continues at coordinate 10,360 of ML382255.1, read as the reverse complement.
TTTTTGGTTGGGGCCCCGAGGGGCTCAGGATTGATTTCGGATAGTTAACGGAGGTTTGGACTTGGGAATTTGCAGCAAAGCTGCTGCTGGTACCATTTTACTGGTGTGGCCGCACCTGCGGATGGGGAGCCGCAGGTGTGATGGCCGCATGTACGAGGACCAATCACAGGTGTAGATTTTGGTAGCTTGTGAAGGGGTTGCAGGTGCGGATGGGTGGCCGCACCTGCGGAAGCGCAGGTGCGAAGAGGTAGTCGCAGGTGCGGAAAAGGGAGACTTAAGTCAAGTGCGCAGACGCAGGTGCACATAAGTGGCCGCAAGTGAGAGACCACTGGCCAGAAGAGTATAAATTCATGCTTTCGCGAAATTTTGGCATTTTTCTTCAATTTGCATGCGAATTGAGTCATTTTTAGAGCAATTTAGAGAAGGATTTCGAGGGTCTTCTGTGGAGGTAAGTTTCTCGGACCAAGAACTTGATTCTATGTTATTATGTGACGAATTAGTGGATTTAATGGCATAAATTGGGGGTTAGGGCTTGGATAATTGGAGACTTTGATTGAGTAATTGGAGGGGCAATTGTGGTCCGATTTTTGTGTTCTTGGTATATACAGAATCGTAGGAGGATGAGGATTCTTGTGATGTAAATTTTGTGGGATTCGAGACATGGGCCTAGGGGTCGGTTTTTGCAAATTTCGGGATTTGTGCCAAATTTTGATAGTTTTCGATTGGGCTTCGCCTCCCTAGCATATATTCATGTTATTGATCTGATTTGTGATAGATTCAGAGCATTTGGGAGCCGATTCGAGGGGCAAGAGCACCGTAGAATAGTTTTTGGGCTGTTTTGAGGTAATTAACGATTGTAACTCTAAACCTGAGGGTATGAAACCTCGGTATTTTACATTGTTTTGGTAAATGAGGTGACGCGCATGCTATGTGACGAGCGTGTGGGTGTGCACCGATAGGTATTGTGACTTGGTCCGTCCCGTAGCTACTATTAAGCTGTGTATTTGATTTGAAACCTTACGACATCCTGTATTTCAGAAATTTATACTTGTTTATGGGCTGTGAGCCATGTTTGGGGCCTCGTGCCGACCTGTTTAGACCCTCAGGAGTATTTTTACACTATTCTCACACCATCCTGATAGAACGTTTGTGAACTCAGTCATTGACGACGCCTAACCCACACTACTATATAAGTATGAAGGCAGGGGCCGTGTAGCTTTTACCCAAATGGTCGGTATTGAATCCACAGGGAGTGTATAGATAAGAGTGGGTATATAAGTGATCTAGAAGGGTCGAGTGTTTCTAATTGCACTTCTAAACATTGGTTAGTGTTGAACTATACTAAATGTATTCTATAGTTTGAAAGCTAAGCAATGACTAACTTTGTTTTGTTTTTGTTGTTGTTTTCTAATATTGATAAAGGCACTAGGGTCGTGACTATTGCCTAGGTGGATACACAAAGGGATTCAATTCTAAGGTCGGGGAACTTGCTAGGGATATAACTATAACCAAAGCACAAAGGTGCTCGCTCTATACCTCTTGGTAGTTTGAGTGATTATACCCTAATTGCCTCTTTCGAGTCCAATTGGGTGCTCAATAATCAAGAAATAGATGCTTAGGTAGGGTGTTACTCTCTCGAGGTTTAACCCGTTCACTAGGGCTCAAGTATGGTTTTACCATTTCTGGGTTTAACCCCTTTGATTGGGACTACCAATCTCTTGATAATGCCCTAATTTCCTATTAGGCTAATTTCTAGACTCAAATCTTCTTTCTTAAGAAAGACCCAAGTCATGGAAATGTTAATTAGTGTTTGCAACCACTAACTATAGCAATAAAAACCTTAAAATAGCCTAAATAGCCAACACTGATTAATTTCCCAACCTTAATAACTCCATTATATACCCACACTAGGGTTGAACCACAACCCTAGCTAATGGGTCTAGCTACTCAGAATCAAAGATGAGAACAATGATAGAAAAGAAGAACAACCCATTTAATTGATTCCTAACAATGAAATTGAAGTTTTTCAATGTTAAAAATGCAAGAATAAAGCTAGAGAAATAAAAACCCTAAAATATTCACGAGCTCTCTACTCTGAAAAACAACTGATGTGTTCCAGTTCTGTAAATAAATTACAAAATAGTCTATTTATAGTCTGTTAAAGTTTCGGACAAAAATACCCCTGAAGTACCACCGCGGACCGCGAAAACACGACCGCGGTCCTTTAAAACATTAGGACCTCACTGGAACGCCACCGTCTGCGAAACTTTGACCGCGGCCCTGGTGGGAACTTGCAATTCTTGAGTCTCACTGGAACTCCATCGCGGTCCGCGAAACTTCGACCGCGGCCGTGGTGGCTGATGGCTTGAATTTCAGACTCAGTGAAAATACACCGCGGTCCGCGAAAATACGACCGCGACTGCGGTGGCTGATGGCTTGAATTTCTGACTCACTGGAAATGCACCGCGGTCCGCGAAAACACGACCGCGGTCCTTTAAAACATTAGGACCTCACTGGAACGCCACCGTCTGCGAAACTTTGACCGCGGCCCTGGCGGGAACTTGCAATTCTTGAGTCTCACTGGAACTCCATCGCGGTCCGCGAAACTTCGACCGCGGCCGTGGTGGCTGATGGCTTGAATTTCTGACTCACTGGAAATGCACCGCGGTCCGCGAAAACACGACCGCGACCACGATGACCTTGTTGTCTTGAGCAGCTTTGTTGGGTTTTCTCCTTGTGCCGGATTCACTCCTATGTTGAGCATATTTTAGACTAAATGCCTTCATTTCTGGTTTAGTCCTGCAACAAGCACAACGTATAAGCTTTCGGGGCTATTTTGTGTAAAATTGTATCCAAAATTCACGTATAAGGGAACGAAAAATGAGGCAAAAAGCCAAGTTATCAACTCCCCCAAACTTAAAATCTTGCTTGTCCTCAAGCAAAACAAAATAAGCCCCACTCCTATGAGATATTTCACAAAAAATTGGTTGTACTATTGGTGACCTCAACTAGCATCAATTGGAACTAACCATAGCCCCTAATGCGAATGAATCATTGACAATGATTGAACTTTTCAAAACCATAGTTTCAAGTGCGATACAAGAGCTTCAAGGGTTGGTCCAACTCATCAGTGAACTTCTAACTATTACCTTGGTCAGTGTGGATCCCAGACTCTTATTCCGTAACTTTCCCTAAGCATCTCACCTTTCAGAATAATGACACTCAGAACGAGGAATATGGTGAATCGCTCATCTCTCATCAAGGAAAGAGTCCCAAGTTCGGCTCAAAGTACCATAGGCTTTCCCTTTGTGTAAATCACCACTAATGTAGGCTTCACTCGACCTGAGATCATACAGGGCTTTTGTGGAGTCATGATGAAGGCTTTTGGTCAAGGGTATGACGTATTTGGTTAGAGTGAGTTTTATCTTTCCTTAAGCACTTCGTTTTTTTGTTGCTCCCATATTTTCTTGACTCTTTGAGTCTTTTTATATTTTGTAGGGTTGGAGAGACACTTTTTCATCAATTTCCTTTATTTTCTTCTTATTCTATCCAAACCTTTGGCATCACTTTTTCATCAATTCCCTTTATTTCTTCTTTTTGCTCATTCTTTTCTTTTCATTCTTTTTCATTGCCTTTTCTCTTCTCTTTCTTTATTTCTTTTGTGCCTTCTTTTTAACTTCATCACATCTCTCCCCCAAACTTATGCTTTTTGCCTAGCGCCAAGGAAAGATCGGGTTCCTAGAGAGGGTAAAAGAATGGTTAAAGGCTTGTAACTTGGGTACAAAGAAAAGTCTTAAGGCTCAAAACGGTTGACTAGGGAATATTTCTCTTGGAAGGTCATGGAAGTGTTCAATTCTTTGTTCAAGCCAAGGAAAGCCTATAGTCACTTCTCAAGTCAAATTACACCTAGAATTTCCCCTAGACAACACTCAGGGAAAGTTCTACACTAGTGGCACGGAACTTGGAGTTGCAATTACAAATTTATCACCACTCACAGCTAAAGGATTTTTAAAGAAACCGAGTCGAGGGCCCACAACGACCTTAGTCGTGCTTTGAGTAACAAAAATGGTCCCGAAGAACCACCCGATGATTATGGGCCAACACAAAAGTCTCAAGATCATCACTATCACCATCCTCAACAAAACGGTTTAACTTTGACCATGGGATCAAAGGAAACTGTGTTAGGCCCAAGTGAAGCTTTGCTTGAGGCACCGTTATTGAAAAAAAAACAACAAGAAAAGGAAAAATAGACTCAAACCCTTAAGAAGGTTGTCACACCGTCCATCCTTGGGAAGAGCCACCCGGTTCACACAAGTTCCACCTTTGGAAAGAACCGTGGCGTTAAGAAAACCAAAGGCTTATTGCTCACGAGAAAACCAAACAAGAAGCTACGAAAGAAAAGTAAGAAGCTATAAAATAGAAAAGAAATGCGTTAAATAACGTAAAGTGCGTGGGATGGAATGAATATGTACAATAGGGGAATTAGATGAATATACATAAGGGATGAATATTTACAATAGATAGTTATCTTATACATACCAAAAAAAATAAAAAAATGTAAAGAAAGAGAAACAAAAAGTTGTTTTCATTATACAATCCGATGTAGCTAAAATAAAATGTCTGTAGAGCCACTCCCCCAACTAAAATAAAGCATTGTCCTCAATGCTATGGAGCAAAAATAGTGCGCAAAATATGGAAGAGAGAGAGTAAAGTAAACTCCCTATTGGCCCTCGGCCTGCTGTGGTTCCTGGTGCTCTGTCTGAGATGGGGTAGGAACTGCCTGAGATGAGGAACCTGTAGGAGCTGGATCTGGTATAGCCTGTGATGGATCTCTGGTGGGCTGAGCCTCCTGGCTCTGAGTCTGAGTGTGCTCTGTGGGGGGGTCTGCCAGTATAAGCCTGATGTTCTGGGCACGGGGCATGACCTTCCTCTTCTTCAGTGGCCTCACTGGCTCCTCCTCTTGCGCTGACTGAGGCAATGGATGCTGCTCAGGCAGGGACTCTGTGGGGTCGGCTAGGAGCATCTCCAAAGGAATCTGATTGCCTAATATCTTGTCGACCTCCTTTCTCAGCTTCGCCACCTCTTTCTTTGACGCCCTAGTCTTCCTCAGCTTCTTTGTTTCTTTGGCTCGCTTTGCCAATGCACTCTCATGTGCACCCACCGTGTCCAGGATTTTCTTCTGATTCTCAAAAATTTCTTTCACAGTACCCTCAATGGACTGCGGGACCTGTGGTGGGGGAGGATTAACTANTCTCAGCTTCGCCACCTCTTTCTTTGACGCCCTAGTCTTCCTCAGCTTCTTTGTTTCTTTGGCTCGCTTTGCCAATGCACTCTCATGTGCACCCACCGTGTCCAGGATTTTCTTCTGATTCTCAAAAATTTCTTTCACAGAACCCTCAATGGACTGCGGACCTGTGGTGGGGGAGGAGTAACTAGGGCTGCCACGGCTGTAGAAATTACAGTCAACTTTGGAGTAGTTGACTGCATCCAGTTGGTGAGGCTAGTGAGAGTCATGTTTAGCCATTGAACAGTCAAGGGATAGGCTCTGGTGGAGANAAATTACAGTCAACTTTGTAGTAGTTGACTGCATCCAGTTGGTGAGGCTAGTGAGAGTCATGTTTAGCCATTGAACAGTCAAGGGATAGGCTCTGGTGGAGGGGATGTCAGTAGCTGTGGAGGAAGATGGGCCTGGAGCATCCTCTGGAATGGCAGGCTGGGGCAGTGAGGGTTCCGCCACCATCACTGGCTCTTCAGACTGTCTAGTGGAGGTACCCGACTTTCCCTTTGACTTCTTTTTGGGATTATCCTCATCTTTCAAGTCATACCAGGAGAAAGGTGCTTTGGGCTTGACTTTGGTGTCAAAGCGCTTCATAGTCACTTCTTGGTCTTCACAATACATGGTCAGGTAATGAGGTTAAGAGTAAGAAGTATCACATGTGCTGACCACTCGGCTAATGAACTCGGACATCACATTCCCCACATTGATGGGGTATCCAGCCATGATAGATGCTATTAATACAGCCCTACTGAGAGGGAGCGTCTGGTCATGATGAGTCGGGTCTAGCCTGCTACATACAAAAGTCTCCCATCCTTTAGCTTCGAAGTTCAGGGTCCTCCTGGTGATAGTCTTTCCAGCCGTTAACCACTCCGGGGTATCCCCGGGCTTGGCCAAGTGCAAAGCCAACCAATTTCTCGCAGCATCCTTTTCGGCAAGTTTTTCCCGGTATAATGAATCATCCACATCATCCATCTCCAAATAGTCATTTAGTGAAGGTCCGCCAAAAGGCACAGTGAGATTGCGAACTTTGGATGCCTTTGATTCCTTTTCCAGAAAAAGCAAATTGGTGTAGAACTCCTTCACTATATGCTCATTGGCCTCGAAAAGATGCTCAGTGAAATAGGACCATCCTTTCCTGTCTCGGAATTGCTGCCACATATTGGGGTTGTATGTGGATAAATCTTTCATTGAGAAGGTGCGCTCCGGGATAAGAGATCGTGCAGTCCACAACTCCCTGAATCTGTGGAAGGCCTTGTCACTTACAAAATGATCCTTCCACACATCCGGGTTCCTAGTACGCTCTACCCCTTCAACCACCTGCGCATCCTCTTTGCTGTCACTTGAATTCTTTCCAGATAAGGAAGATGTAGGGGAAGTAGAATATGAGTGTTCACTGGAGGTAGATTTAGCTCTGATGAGGTCTCCTCTGACGGAGCATATTCACTTCCTGATGGTGAAGGAGGAGAGTCTGTAACCCGGCTGGGCTGTCGTGATTACTGAGGCAATGTAACTTTTGAAGGTTGCCTTGGTGCCCCCGGGCCTCTCCCCCTTTGAGTTTCTCCTCTACCCGTGTTTTTGCGACCTCCTCCGCGAGATAGTACTATTGCCTGCAAAGTACACATAAGTGAACATTGTTAGTTTCCTGAACATTAATGTACAGACACTTGAGTAGTCACTGAAGTTTAAGCGTACTGGAATGAGGCAAGACACACAGGACAGACTTCGCGGACTGCGAAAATTCGATCGCGGCCGCGGCCGCGAAAGTCTAAACATGCTTTGAGCAGGACACACTGGACTGACTTTGCGGACCGCAAAAAGTTGACCGCGACCGTGAAAGTCTAATCATTCTTTGAGCAGGACACATTGGACTGACTTCGCGGACTGCGAAAAGTCGACTGCGGCCGCGAAAGTCTTATCATGATTTGAGAAGGACACACTGGACTGACTTCGCGGACCGCGAAAAGTTGAGCGTGACCGCTAAGTTCTATTCAAACTTAAGCACAATGAAGCACCGCGGTCCGCGAAAAATGGACCGCGGACCGTGAAAAGGGCTATTTACCTAGGGTTCCCAGAATTTGCAATTTCTACGCTAAAGTGTTAATTGAGTGAAGTCCTATATAAATAATCAGTGCAATTGCATTCCAAAGGACTATTATGAACCTATTTGGGCCAACCCTAACATTTACAAGCCTAGAAAGAGAAAATAATAATGAAAAAGAAAATGAAAACTAAAGAAATAAAAGAAATTAAGAAGTTAATGAAGCATAAATACACTTACTAGATGTTTGGATGAAAGTATGGATACAAGCAATGAGTTTCAGAGGATGCAAAAGTGCAACACAGTTGAAAGTGGCTTAGGCTTAGCTACAGAGGGGAAAGTGTGAAATGAAACCCTAGAATCCTATTTATAGAGAGTGATGGGGACCACCCCACTTACCTACCGCGGACCGCAAAAAATCGACCTCCATCCGTGGTCATTCAATGGCACCAGGCTCACAAGGTAGAAGGGCTTCGAGGACCGCAAAAAGTCGACCGCGGCCGCGAAGTCCATTTCTAGAGCACTGTATTTGCATTATATTGACTTCGCGGACCGCGAAAAGTTGACCGCGGTCGCGAAGTCAATTTCCAGTGAGCTTCTAATTCTGTACTCAACCAAATTCCTGTGTCAAAATCATCCTACACATCCAAAAACCAGTTATTGTAAAAGTGAAAGCTATTTTACCAAGAAAAAAAAAGAAAATGAAAGTAAAGACACATGGGTTTCCTCCCAAGAAGTGCCTGAGTTAATGTCAAGGCACGACACATTTTATCGGGATCATTGGAGATGAAGAAGTGCCACCACGTGGCTGTCATCAACTTTGCCAAGATAGTGTTTTACCCGGTGACCATTCACTCTGAATACTTCACCACTTTTGTTCTTGAGGTCAAGAGCCCCAAATGGAGTAACAAATACCACTTCAAAAGGGCCACTCCACTTAGACTTTAGCTTCCCGGGAAATAACCTCAACCGAGAATTGAACAATAAGACCAAGTCACCAACTTTGAACTCTTTTCCTCGAGCATATTTGTCATGTAGGTACTTCATTTTGTCCTTATACAAGGACGAACTGGAGTACGCATGGAATCTAAACTCATCCAACTCATTCAATTGCTCCACTCTAAGATTTGCAGCTACATCCCATTCCAAGTCCAACTTTTTCAAGGCCCACATAGCCTTGTGCTCCAATTCCACCGGAAGGTGGCATGCTTTTCCAAAGACCAAGCGATATGGGTACATCCCAATTGGGGTCTTGTAGGCGGTCCAGTAAGCCCAAAGAGCATCATCTAATTTCTTAGCCCAGTCGATCCTATTGGCATTGACCGTTTTGGATAATATGCTTTTTATCTCCATGTTAGACACTTCAACTTGGCCACTAGCCTGAGGGTGGTACGGGGTAGTGACTTTATGGTTGTCCCCATACATAGAACAAGGAGTCAAAGACTTTGTTGCAAAAATGTGATCCCCGGTCACTGATGAGGGCTCGTGGAGTGCTAAGCCTAGTAAAGATATTCTTCTTGAGAAAGACTATCACACTCCGAGCCTCATTGTTTGGTAAGGCTATGGCCTCCACCCATTTTGACACATAATCAACCGTGACCAAGATGTACGTGTTCCCACATGAACTCACGAATGGCCCCATGAAGTCAATGCCCCAAATATCAAAGATATCTACCTCGAGAATTGAGTTTAAAGGCATTTCATCCTTTTTGGAAATTCCCCCGGCTCTTTGGCATTCATCACACCTCTTCACTAGGGTACTAGCATCCTTATACAAAGTGGGCCAAAAGAACCCACAACTAAGCACTTTAGAAGCAGTTCTCACCCCTCCGTGATGACCACCATACGACGAGGAGTGGCAAGACTCAAGGATGGCTAGTTGCTCTTCCTCCGGTACAAATTGCCGGATTACCCCATAGGGGCAAATCTTGAATAAATGAGGCTCGTCCCAATAGAAATCCAAGCTATCCCTTCGAAGCTTCTTCCTTTGGTTAGAAGAGAGCTCACAAGGGACAACTCAGATGACTAGGAAATTAGCAATATCCGCAAACCATGGCATTTCTCTCATGGACATTGAAAGGAGTTGTTCATCCGGGAAACTATCATTGATCTCAAGTCCGTCACAAGGACGTCCTTGCTCTTCCAACCGGGACAAATGATCGGCAACTTGATTCTCACTCCCTCTTCGGTCCACTATCTCTAGATCAAACTCTTGTAACAACAAAACCCATCTCATAAGTCTTTCCTTGGAATCCTTTTTGGTCATGAGGTACCGAAGTGTTGCATGGTCAGTGTGAACCATGATTTTGGCACCCATCAAATAAGCTCGAAATTTTTTCATGCCAAAGACTATAGCTAGAAGCTCCTTCTCCGTGACTGTGTAGTTCATTTGAGCAGAATTCATTGTCTTGCTGGCATAGTAAATTGGATGAAACACTTTCTTCACCCTTTTCCGNTGGGAGTGGTAGTGAGCTTGTGTTTTAAGAGTTCAAAAGCTTGCATACAATGCTCATCAAAATTGAATTTGACATCCTTCTCTAACAACTTGCATAATGGATTCACCACCTTAGAGAAATCTTTGATAAACCGGTGGTAAAAACCGGCATGGCGAAGAAAGCTCCGGACTCCTCTCGCTGAAATAGGTGGTGGCAATTTTGAAATAACATCGATCTTTGCCTTATCAACCTCAATGCCCTTCTTTGAAATCTTATGGCCCAAAATAATTCCTTCATCCACCATAAAGTGGCATTTTTCCCAATTCAAGACCAAATTTGTTTCTTCACATCGAGCAAGGACTTTATCAAGATGACTCAAGCATTCGTCGAAAGAATCCTCGACGACACTAAAGTCGTCTATAAAATACTTTTAGAAAGTCCTCCACCATGTCAGTGAAGAATGCCATCATACATCTTTGGAAAGTAGCTGGGCATTACAAAGTCCGAATGGCATTCGTGCAAAGGCAAAAGTGCCATATGGGCAATTGAAGGTGGTCTTCTCTTGATCCTCCGGGGCTATCAAAATTTGATTATATCCAGAATACCCGT
>ML382254.1:0-19110 GCA_005239525.1 Nicotiana knightiana | reverse complement strand
GGGAGGGGGAGGGGGAGGGGGAGGGGTATGATAAATCTCTGCAAACGAGGTCACCATGCTTTGTTGACTAGCATGGATGATGATAAAGATCGCGGGTGGACGTAACGGTTCGCTGCGGTTGCCACTAATTATATCATTTCAACAACGACTTCATCCTTTCTGGCTGCCTGGAACCGCACTCGTAAGATCTTTATTTCATATATCTTGTTTCAGTAAATAAAGAAGGTTTGGGAGAGGGTGGTGGAGGTCAGGGTGAGGAGGTGCGTGTCTATTTCATAGAATCAATATGGATTTATGTCGAGGCGTTCGACTACTGAAGCGATTCATCTGGTAAGGAGATTAGTGGAGCGGTACAGGGAGAGGAAGAAGGATTTTCATATGGTGTTTATTAACCTTGAGAAAGCATACGATAGAGTTTTGAGCGAGGTACTGTGGAGGTATTTGGAGTTTAGCGGTGTTCCGGTAGTGTACATTAGGGTGATTAAGGATATGTATGATGATGCTAATACTCGGGTGAGGAATGTAGGTGATGACTCGGAGTATTTTCCTGTGGTGATGGGGTTGCACCAGGGATCGTCTCTTAGCCCATTTTTATTTTCCTTGACGATGGATGTATTGTCGCGTCACATCCAAGGGGAGGTGCTTTGGTGCATGCTATTTGCTGATGATATAGTGTTGATTGACAAGACGCGTAGCGGAGTTAACGCGATATTGGAGGTTTGGAGACAGACCTTGGAGTGTAAAGATTTCAAACTGAGTAGAACCAAGATAGAATACTTGGAGTGAAAGTTAAGTGACGGGACCCATGATGTGGACGTAGAGGTTAAGCTCGATGCTCAAGCTTTCCCCAAGAGAGCGAGTTTTTAGTATCTCGGGTTTATTATCCAGGGTAATGGGGAGATTAACGAAGATGTCACGCATCACATTGGAGAAGGATGGATGAAGTGGAGGCTCGCTTCCGATGTTTTGTGTGATAAGAATGTGCCGCTAAGACTTAAGGGTAAGTTTTATCGAGTGGTGGTTCGCCCGGCTATGCTGTATGGGGCTGAGTGTTGGCCAGTCAAGAACTCCCACGTGCAGAAGATGAGAGTAGCAGAGATGAGGATGTTGAGATGGATGTGTGGGTGTACCAGGAGAGATATGATTAAGAATGAAGCTATCCGGGACAGAGTGGGAGTAGCCTCCGTGGAGGACAAGATGCGGGAGTCGAGGCTGAGATGGTTCAGACATGTTAAGAGAAGAAGCATTGATGCTCCTGTTAGGAGGTGTGAGAGGTTGGCCATGGAGAGTTTGAGAAGAGGTCAAGGTAGGCCTAAGAAGTATTGGGGAGAGGTGATTAGGCAGGACATGGCGCTGCTTCAGCTCAGTGACGACATGACACTTGATATGAGGGTGTGGAGGTCGAGGATTAAGGTAAAAAGTTAGTAGGTAGTTTATATTTGTTCACCGATAGTCTTAGTAGCATGCATGTCCCTTCATATTCTTATATTTTATTACATTATGTGGTTTTGTTCTCCTCAAGTATTGTATTCCCTGTTGCTATTATTTGGTACTACTTATCCTTTATCTCTCCCTTTTTCTTTTCTCTTCGATCTTTCTTCCTTCCTTGCTTTCCTCCTCTTCTTCTTGCCCTTCCTGAGCCGAGGGTCTATTGAAAACAACATCTCTACCTGCATTAGGTAGGGGTAAGGTATGCGTACATAGTACCCTCCCCAGACCCCACCTGTTGGGATCAACTGGGTTTGTTAATGTTTTTGTTTTTTGTTCTTCTTCTTCTTCTTCTTCTTTCATTAAATATTCTTCTATGGATGTATCGGCTCTTCATCCTTCGTATGTTTCAGCAACTCGATGGGTCCCATCGGTGGTGGAAGGCTTGGACTTGTGGGTTCAGAAAATTTTGGACGTCATGATGCCCGAAGCTTGTTTGTGGAAAGAACTGGCTTTGAAATATGGGTGGAAGGCCAAAAATCATGGTAATTTGAACTTACCCTGCTTCCATTTTTCTTTGTCTTGTATATAGAGAACTTGATTGAACCCTTCTGACTTGTTCACGAAATTAGGACTACCTGCAGGCTATGTTGTTTTCCCCGAGGAGGACGTATTGGCTGATCTTGCTGATGTAGCGAGGCTGCTTCAGGAAGCACTTACTCGAACATGTATCTTGGGCCTGTTTCGGGTTCAAACACTTTTTCACGGAGTTTCCGGCCGGAAGATAAGCAACCAAAGAGAAGACGTTCCTCCGCGACCGGGGAGAAGAATAAGAGGGCAAAGACTAATGTCCCCGATCTATATCTGGTAGCGATGAGGACGGGTCCTTCTTCCGGGCCAATCATAGACATCGTGATGATTGATGATGATGAAGAAGCTAGTGGTGAGGGAGATTCTCTTCATAGAAGGCGACGATCCTCATCATCTCAACAGGATGCTCAGCCTGTTGATACAGTTACGCCAACAGAGGATGATGTCTCCGCACTTTGGGGAGAATTTGATTTGGTAAATAATGCCAACTCTCATTCTCAACCCTAGTTGTTGTGTCCGATACTACGAGGTCGAGTATCGGGTCCTTGCCGTCTTTGGTTGGCGAGCATCCAACATCCAACACTGCTTTTGATGTAGTTGCTTATCACTCTTCAACCCCATCAACTTCATTTCCATCTTCACCAACACCAACAACTACTACATCATTTCCATCTTCATCCACTCTACCACCACCAACTGCTATATCACCTCCATCGGCCATATCTGACCGTAAAGAAGGCATTCCTCTTCCACAGTCCCCAGTTCATGGGAATTTGGGGCAAAATTATGCAGCCCCTTCTATAGATCCACAAAGGAGGATGAATGTTACCCTTTAGGTCTCTACTGGGTGCAACTTGCTTTCTCGGCTGGTGGAGCTTGCTAACTATTTGAAGTTTTTGGCTTCAGAGAAAGATTGGGAAAATAATCAAGCACTCTCTAGGGATCGTTGTTGAATAATACCATGCGCAATACTGCGATGGTGCATCCTTTTCTTCCTTTGTTATTTCTTCTACTTTTGTATGAATGTATTCTAAGCTTTACTTCTTCTTGTTTTGTAGGCCAACTTTCTTGCTTCTGAGGGCCTTCAGAGGTTGATTTGTGAGAAGGAGGAACTTACTTCTGAATGAAATCAGCTTTTAATGGAACAGGACCAAATCGTTCCCCGCCTCTTGGAACTGGAAACCAAAGCCACTGAGGTCGTCATTTTGGAAGCTCGTCTGTAGCAAATCGAGCAAGACGTAGTAACCCTTAACCAAGAAATTGACCCGCTGTGGGTTAGATTTGACGAAGTTAAGGTTTAATGGGATGAAGTCTAGGATGTCATTCTTGCTGCAACCCAGCGTGAAGCTGGTACTGCTAAAAAGGTAACTAACTTGGAAGCAACCTTGAACTCCAAAGTCGAAGAGCTTGCTGCTGTGGGGTTGAAACATGCCCAGCTAGAAGAGAAGTGCAGGAAAACTATCGAGCATAATAGGCTCTGTAGTTCAATTGTTCGTGAACTTGATGTCATCCTCAAATTTGCTAGGTCCGCCCGGGAAAATCTTTTTGTCGAGATAACCTAACTCAAAGAAGAACTCAAGGGCCAAGAGGCTTCCGTCGTTGTTGAAAAAACTTATGCCATGTACAGCATGAGGAAAAAAACCTTGGAAACAGCCAAAGATGGTATCATTGATATTGATGCCGAAATTGCTAAAGCACGCGAGCTTGAGTTAGCTGCTAAGACTAGACTCCCATCGAGGTCTGATGTAACTGGCCCCTCTGGTTCCAATTTCGATTTTTTGGGAACTGAAGAAGAATCGAAGAGCGACGATGCTGAAGATCAGATTGGAGAAAACCTCGAGCCATCGATGTAACCATCTATCTCTCCGGGGTGCACGAACACTTCTGTTCCTCCTCGTTCCGGAGACACTGCAGTTTAGCTTTTCTTTTCTTTTCCTATTTTGTACTTTTACCACTTTGGCACGTTCTTATAAATAAAAACATATTTTTGCTCAAATATTATTTGAGTCTTACTTCCGTTTGAATATCCGTGCAAGCCTTTAACCCTTGTATTCGCTCAAGTATTTTGCACACATTTTGTTGTTCACATTTTACTGTGTGTGATCTCGGATGCATTTTCTTCGATGCACTTTGGTTCCAAGCATTATCCTCTTTACGTGAGTGTTTCTATAAGTATTTGCGCAAGTTTGATTTTTGCATCCTTTTCATATGCGGGTTCGGGTGTATTTTTCCCTGATGGCATTTTTGATTCCGGGGACAGACTCTTCCGGAACCAACCCTTTAAAGTGAGAATTTTTATAACAGAGGGCCCTCTTATGTTTACGGTGCTCTTGAAGAGGACGTCTCTTGTTCATTATGGCCCTAACATTTGAAGTACTTGATTAATTTTCAAATGACAAAGTTAATTCATCGTTCATCCAAGAAACAAGATAAAAATAAAAGGATTTCATTTTATTCCTTCTATTTTCCAAGGAAAAAATACATAAGAAATTGCCATTACTTGTGGCTATTCTGTACAACTTGTTTCTACGGGGCTGGTTGTGCAATCCTCGGTCCCAATGATACATTTTGTTTCCGAATTTTTGTTCCCTGTTGACGTGGCAGTTAATGTTGCCATTTTGGATTTTCGTTCTGTGGCAGTCATTGTTGTCGTATCCTCATATCATTCTCCCTAGTGTTCGAATGCGAAGAGTGCGAGTTGGAACACTGGAAGTCCTGTATCTTCGAATATAACACTAATGAATTGCTAGATAATCCTTAATTTGGTAACACAACTTTATGAATTTATGTTATCGAGCGAAGGAATATCTAACAATCCTCTAGTGGTTTGTGCTCGTGAACAGTCGGGTAACCTTTGCTCAATAGCAAACTTAACTTCCCAGTTGGAATTTTCTAGAGAGAAAAAGATTACCTAAACTTCCCCGAATGGAAGCTTGTTTGTTTGCCTTGCTATCAAAGGTCTTATTGCTGTTGTTTTCGTAGTATGCTTTCTGTTGCTGCCTCGTTAAAAACCTTGCCAGAAAAAACCAATTACGACAAAAACTGAACGAAGGGAAAAAGAGTGCATCCCATACTTTTCGATCGGATAGTGTTCATCAGCAATAATATCTTTTTAGGTGTGACACGTTCCAATTGCTAGGCAAATTTTCTCCATTTTGATTCTCTAACTCGTACGAACCTTTCCCGGTGATAGCTGAAACCCGGTATGGGCCTTCCCATTTTGGACCTAACTTGCCCGCGTTGAGCTCCCAGGTATTTTGAGTTACTTTGCTCAGGACCAAGTCTCCTGCTTTGAAATAACGGAGGTTGGCTCTTCGATTATAATACCGCTCAATTCTTTGCTTTTGAGCTGCCATTCTTACATGCGCCAAGTCCTTACGTTTCTCGAGAAATTCCAAGTTGATTAACATCGCTTCGTTGTTCAATTCTTCATATGCCTGGAAATATCTCAAAGTGGGTTCACCCACTTCAAGTGGGAATAGAGCTTTGGCACCGTATACAAGGGAAAAGGAGTTTCTCCTATACTTGATTTGGTCATTGTTTGGTAGGCAGGTAGAACTCCGGGCAGTTCTTCGGTCCATTTACCCTTTGCTTCTTCTAACCTTTTCTTGAGGTTTTGAATAATTACTCTGTTTGTTGACTCTGCTTGACCGTTTACGCTTGGATGATAAGGAGAAGATGTAATCCTTTTTGTCTTCAAATCTTCGAGGAATTTTGTAATTTTTGCACCGATAAACTGTGGCCCATGGTCGCATGCTATCTCTTTTGTTATTTCAAATTTGCAGATTATATTTTCTCACAGGAAATCGACCACTTCGTGTTCTCCGATCTTCTGATAAGGACCTGCTTCCACCCATTTAGAAAAATATTCAGTCAAAATTAAAAGGAACCTTACCTTTCCGGGAGCCGATGGCAGCGGTCCGACGATGTCCATCCCCCATTTCATGAACGAACATGGGGATAGAACCGAATGTAAGGGTTCTGCTGGTTGGTGTACTAGCGGTGCGTAGCGTTGGCACTTATCATATTTTCATACGAAGTCTTTGGCATGTTGTTCCATGTGAGGCCAATAATATCATGCCCATACCAACTTTAGCACCTAGGAGTCTGCGCCCGAGTGATTTCCGTATATGCCTTCATGGACTTCTCTCATGACATAGTTATCTTCTGATGTTCCTAAGAACCGGGCAAGCGGGACTTGGAAGGATTTTCTATACAATTTGCCTTTTTTAAGCTATAACGTGCAGCTTTGGCGCGTAACAACCGGGATGCTTTAGGGTCTTCAGGCAACTTCCCCTGCTCGAGATAATTGATTTTTTTAATTTCTCTAATCCAGTCCAGACTAGTCAAATTTACCTCATTGTAACCATCTGTATCCAGCGTTGAGTTCATTAGTTGCACTACCGTCTCAAATTCTGATCCCTTTATTTCCGTTGATGATCCTAATTTTGTTAATGCATCCGCTTCTGTGTTGTCCTCCCTCGAGATAGGAGTAATCAACCACTCCCGAAATCATGGCAAAAGATCTTGGACCTTTACTACGTATTGTTGCATACGTTCTTCTTTGGTATCAAAGATCCCGTAGACTTGATTTACCACCAATTGTGAATCACCTTTGATTTCTATAACCTCAGAATCAAGTCCCCGGGCCAATTCAAGCCCTACAATCAAAGCTTCATACTCTGCTTCATTGTTAGTTAAAGGGATCGTTCTGATGGCTTGACTTAAGGTCTCCCCTAAAGGCATGATTAAGATTCTAAGTTTGGACCCTTTTACATCGGAAGCTCCATCTATAAATAAGGTCCAAACCCCTGGTGTTGGTTCCGATACCATTACTGCCTCTTTGGTTGCCAGAGCCAGTAGTTCGAACTGAAATAGGCTACGAAGTCAGCCAAGACTTGCAACGTAATTGCATTCCTCGGTTTATATTCTATGTCGAATTCACATTTCAACGGCCTATTTGGAAAATCTGCCCGAGAGCTCGGGTTTATGGAGAATGTTCAACAAAGGGAAAGTAGTCAGCACATCTATGAGGCGGCATTAGAAGTAGGGCTTCAGCTTTTGAGTTGCGACTACGAGAGCTAAGGCCAATTTTTCCAAATTTGGGTAGTGAGTTTCTGCTCCCGTAAAAAATTTTCTAATGTAATAAATGGAAATTGTGTACCTTCATCCTCCCTGACTAAAATTGCACTTACCGCAACTTCTCAAACCGCAAGGTAGACTAGCAATGTCTCGCCTTCTTTTGGTTTTGGAAGAAATGGAGGGCTTGAAAGGTACCTCTTCAGACCCCTCAGAGCTTGCTGGAATTCCGGTGTCCATTAGAAATTATTTTTCTTTTTGAGCAGTGTGAAGAAGCGGTGACATTTTTCCAACGTCCGGGAAATGAACTTGCTCAAAGCTGCTAATCTTCCTGTGAGTCTTTGGACTTTATTTACATTCGACAATTGATTCGGTATATACTCTATGGACTTGATTTTGTTGGGGTTTACCTCAATTCCCCTTTGTGAAACCAGAAATTCCAGGAACTTACCAGAACTCACCCCGAACGCACACTTCTCGGGGTTAAGTTTCATGTTATGGTTCCTCAGGATGTCGAATGTTTCTTGCAGATACTTAAGATGGTCACCTGCATTCAGAGACTTAACAAGTATATCGTCTATATAGACTTCCATAGTCTTTCCTATTTGTTTTTCAAATATTTTTTTTACGAGGCGTTGATAAGTGGCTCCGGCGTTTTTCAACCTGAAGGGCATTACGTTATAACAATATGCACCAAAATTCGTTATAAACGAAAATTTTTTCCTGATCTTCCGGGTTCACCTTGATTTGGTTGTACCCAGAATAAGCATAGAGGAAATTCATCAACTCTTTCCTGGCCGCGACATCAATCATTTGATCGATATTTGGCAGTGGGAACGAGTCTTTTGGGCACGCCTTATTAAGGTCTTTATAGTCTACACATATGCGAAATTTATTGTTCTTCTTAGGAACTACTACTACATTGGCTAGCCAGTTCGGATATCTTACCTCTCGGACCGAACCGATTTTAAGCAAGGGGTTACCTCTTTGGTGACGAATTTGTTCCTGGCCTCAGCAGTAGGGCATTTCTTCTGCCTTACTGGAGGTATTATGGGATCCAAACTCAGCTTGTGCACGGCTATTTCCGTCGGAGTACCTGTCATATCCTCGTGCGACCATGCAAAACAATCATCATTAAACCAGACCTGAGCTCCGGGTACAGTCTTGTCCCCGAATGGATTTTTCTTTCCAAGAATTCCTCGAACAATGCACCTTGCTCCATTTCTTCCGCCGTGGACTTCGTTGCATTCGTCTCTTCTGAAACCTGGAAATATCTCGACACATGATATTGTTCTAATGACTCTACTTCCGGGCCAACTCCTTCTAGCTCGGAGTAGGTGCTGTTGCGCCCCTTTTTCTCGCAAAATCGGGCTTTGACGTGTGACAACTCTTTTAAGGAAGCGGTTAAAAGATAAGAGTCGCCACCTAACGATTTTTAAGGTGCGTTAGGGAACATATTGTGCAAATAACTCTGTTTTAACTAGTCGGTGCCACCAAAGATCGGGTAAGGGATCAATTTACCTCAAAGAGAAGGTTTTAAGCACTCTTCGAGGTCCACAATTGTGAGTCCCGACCGAACTTAAAACTATGTGGATTAGGCTATGTGATCAAATAACAAAGGGAGATATAAAAGACGAAAAGTTTCATTATAACCAGATGGAATTGGTACAACTCTTAAAGACTACAAGAATACAACTATAACGGTCTATATTAGATGACTAAGTGTATAAAAGAAAGAAAGAGGAGGTCCTAAGTTTTTTAGCCTAAAGGATCACCCCGTGCAATATAAATAATACTTCGCAACCCCTTTTAGATAGAAGTTGCTCATATTATCCAGCGGGCACGGACTATCATCTCCTGCTACCCGATTACTATGTTGAAGTTGTTTACCTAAAGCGTTCTAATTCAGTTCTAAGTCGTGTCCTATACGTGCACTACCCGTCCCATGCCTATGGTCCGGAGGCTTTGGACCTACTATTTGGATGGTTCTAGACTTTACTTAGGTTGCTCAAAAATCATAAAACTAAGCGACATTCAAAACACACAGGACTACACATAAAGACAATCAATGGCTCAAGTTAGTGACGAGATTAGAACACACACTAAAATTATGCTCACTAGTCGAATATAATATAGAAGATATTGTATCCACAAGGATTAGATTAAATTGGTGTTTTCGTAGCTTCTAGTCTTATTGCTATCCAAGATGATCAACAATTGAGGTTTATATGATTAAAACTAAAATTAGCTAAGATTCTAAACTATTGACTAGTGACAAACAACGCAAGTAGTAAACAAAGGAAGATATCAATGGGGAGAAGATAGGGTTGATAGGATAGGTGAAAGATGCATGTTTGGGATTTAACTCTAGATAATTCACTTATAATGTTCAAGTTAGTCTCTCGAATTCATTTGGTTATTAGTTCAATTGATTAGTAGAAACTCCTCCCTCGATTAAGTCTCAACCTCACAAGATGAACCACTTCTAAGTACGTGAAGATATGCAAGAATTTGTAGTGGATTGGTCTTAGGAGAACCTCTTTCGATTATCCTCCTAACTTAGTTTAATCAACAATTCAACTATCCTCTTTCGATTACTAAGAAGAATTAATGACTCCAACCAACAAATTATAAAGCAACAATATCACAAGTTATGCCTCTCTCGATTATATGAACTAGTGAATATAGAAGCCACGATTAAAACATCCAAAATGATTCAATACATAAAAATTAGAGTTAATTATCCACAAACAAGTATCACTACACCAAATCCATCAAACCCTAAAGAAGAATTACTCCATGCACATGGAGTAATTAATCACAATTAAGTTTAAAGTAAAGAAAAACATAAAACAATCCAAACCCTTGTCTTGAGTTGGAATTGAATGATGGATTCCTTGTGCTCTTGCTTCTCCAACTTCTCCTTAACCTCCTTAGGTCTTAGATGTGTCAAAAGTCTCAAAAATACTATTTTTCCGTGTATATATACTAAGTAGGGTTGGTCACAAACACACACACCTTATACTACGAGAAAAAGGACACTTTTCCCGGACAGGATGTGCGCGTCCGCGCACTTGGCCGCGCACTTTTCACACTTTCTGCCCCATATGCGCGGTTAGTGTGCGTCCGCGTACTTGCCGCTCACTTTTCACCCTGTTTTGTTGGGAATTTGAGAAAATGTAAAACGTGAAAGTTGTGGCCCTTTGAATTATCTTTCCAAAAATATATTGTGGAGCCCAAATGGAGTTTTGAGAGAAAGGTTATATGCATTTTACTAGACAATGCATAATATGTCTGCTCGATTCGTTCATTCTTAACTATCATCCGTTGATCCCCGAACACTATCCCAGCTTAATTCCTTGGACTTTTACTCATAATTAAAAGTTCCAAATCACTTAAATTTATTCCATAACATCTACATAGCTCAAAATCACTCCTACAAGGCATAAAACACACAATTAGTGTAAGACACTAGTGATTAAAGTTCAAACTCAGCTAAAGTGCAGTAAATTGAAATGTAATAAACGACTAAAACATGAGATTATAGCCTACCATCAGTTATCCACCACATTAAGCAACAAATGCGCGCGAGCAGGTTCATATTAAAAGCAGTAGACAAATTCAGAATTAAGATGAATTAGAGACTTTAGGTCCTATAGACATGGCTTCTATGTGATTTTGATTTCAAGCGTACATGCAATGCTGTTGTTTAGAACAAAGAATTTGCAGGTTATAGATATCACAAATCCTATAGGCATGATCTCTAAATTGCTTGCGCAATGAGACAGTAAAACCGGTTGAAAGCGCAAAATTACCGCGTTTGATTTTATTGGCATACTTTCTAGGTGAGTAACAACATATTGTAGGCAATATTTCTAAGAGTTGGCAATTGAAGTTGGTTCTATAAAACTTCATTCATATAGGCATGTTTTCTAGGCGAACAACGTGATAGAAATAACATTAACAGCAACCAATTCATCAATTATGGTCCTATAGACATGATATGTAAAAGAATATTAATAAGAGCGGGTCTCTATCACTTAACATGATCCTATATGTATGATATCTAACACATGCCAATAAAGAAAATTGAGAAAGTAACCAATGATGTTGCAATATAATAGACAACTAATAACGTGTAGGAGTGGAGCATGTGACCAAATGAAATATTCAGGTCCTATAGGCATGATCTCTAACAAATACATGAAATAGAGCATATTGAACAAAATGAAACACTCAGATCCTATAGGCATGGTTTCTAACAAACACATAGAAACAAAGCATATTGAGCAAAATAAAATATTTATATCATATAGGCATGTTACTACCCTTTCATGCGAACATTACAATAGACACGTTTTCCCAATTTCACTAACATCCCAATTGTTTGTTTACAACTTACTACAAGCCTAAGAAGGACTGAAATAAGTTTTAGAATAACAATATCTAAATAATTACAAGTCCCACACATAAAGCAGGCCCAAAGAAGATAACCCAGGACTGCCTGGGTCTTCAATAGGGTTATTCTTCGCACCAGCAGTAAACGCAACCCAAACTTGACTCGAATATTGGAGTGTACCAATTACAAACTCATGCATAGAACATACCAAGCAAAATTAGAGAATTCACATATTTAATAAGGATAGATGAACAACTTAATCAACTACTACTTACTGAATTGGGTTCAGAAGAATTCTAAGTTTACACACTCAGCTCTTATAGATATTAACAATTATAAACAAAAAACACACAAATAAGACAACATTAAATGGAACGCACACGAGACATATATGAGGCAAGTTTGTATTCATAAAAAAAATGTTTGAAACGATGGTATTTAGCAACATGAGCTAGAAGGACATTCCTCATAGAGTGTCAAAATAAAACAGATTTAGAACTAACCTAAAGAACTTCAGATGTCAATCATAGGTAAGAGGCAAGTATAGCATAAGTTTTACAAGAAGGTTCTAACATGACAGTTTTAATGAGAATAAGGTCACAAACAACGTATCAACATACTAGTGGTACGACTTGGCCAACACATGAAACTTAACATGATGAGAAGAGACCATAGCACAATGGTTCTACAGAAAAATATAGCATGTGAATGAGCAGATCAGATATACATTATCATGTCAGTTGACCACATATAAGAGATAAATGAGATATTTATCCTAAAGTCTTAGATAATTCTAAAGATCAGAATTACAAATAGTAAAGTAACATGATTAGGCTAAATCTTACAGCAGTATTGGATCCATATAAGTGTGCCAGTTTGCAAAGAACAGCGGAGTAAACACAAGACTAAGCACAAAGGAATTCATTCAAAACAAAGAGATGGTTTCATAAGAATTTCAGTATAAGACCCAAAGTAGGGCATGAAAGAGATTCTATAACAGAAATAGGTAATAATGATAGTCAGATTCATTAAAAAATAGCACACATATAATAGGCATGTATTGAAACTTAAAGTTCAAACATGTTTAGGTACTGTAGGACTGATTTTAGAGGAAAACAAGAAAAAAACATCATAGAACTGCATGATATAGTGAAGAACACATATTAATCCAACATAAACTGAAAGCAAGCTAGAATCTATATGTTCTAACAATATCATGGCAGTGTAGTATAGGGATTCACAACTAACAAAGGAAATAAGTCATGCTCACAAAAGTTAAACGTATTTAATACCTAGAATGCATATAGGTATACAGAAGAAACATAATTAATATTGCAAGAGTTAAAGGCACTAACCGGTAGTAAAATTAAACGAGCAAAAGAACAAGAAGTTTAGAATACTGGTAGCAAAACCCCACGTCTCCGATGCCTCAGAGTTCACAAGAGCCTCGTAAGGGCCCCGAGCAGCGCTTGCACCGGAGGAGGTTGATAATATTATTGGCTTTCAGCTGGCCAAAGAGCCAAGTATTTCAGAGAAGATGAACGAATGAGGAAAATATATTGAATGCAATAGTAGTTACGACCAGGCCTGTTTAGGGGGGGTTAGGGAAGGGGTTTTTATAGTCTTCAATTAACCAAAAACAGAAAAGGAAAATATCAACTGAATCACAAAAAATAAGGAAAGAATAGCATGCAAAATCGATTTTGAATCGGATTAGGAGAAAACCAAACAAATCCTAGTTGACAGAAATCAAAAATTCGCCGAGGATCTTAGCGAATCGGACCCATATACCCTTGCCATAAACGTATATAGACGAAATATCGTCTGGATCTCAATGATTGAAACTGATTCCCTTGATTCGAAGATTTATACTTGCCAAAAATAGAGCAAGTAGTATATAATGCCATAGTCTTGCATACAATAGTAAAGTATCACAAAACAGGTAATTGAATCTCGGATTGATTCCATTTTTGGGTTGGAATCGGAGAAGAATCAAAAGGCGGCTACTAGTTTTTCTCAGAGACAGACGTGATAGAGAGAGTTTAGAGGCGACGGGACTAGGAAAATGGGGTTAGGGTTTAGGTTTAATGGATTTAAAAAGGGAGATGGATTGTGAGATGTTGATCTCTAAGATCAACGACCAGGATTAAAAGGGGGATGGGGCGGATAATAAAAATGGGTATGGGGTGGTGGGTTGCTAGTATTGGGATAGGGGTTATTGGGCTAGAGTTTTAGGGCGTGGGATAGTGAATTGGGTTCGAATTTTGGCCTGGTTTGGGCTAGATTTTTTAAAATGTAAGAAATTAAAGAAAAATAATTTAATAAAATTTCTAAAGTAAATATAAAATACTATTAATGCAACTTAGTAATTTAAAACAATAGTAGAAAATGAAAAAACTATTTTGACCTTGAATAAAATGACAAAGACAATAAATTGCAAAATATAGGCTATTATTGCAAGATTGTGTAAATAGCCTAAAATGCTAATGTAATTATATGAAATGAAGTGAAAAATATTTAAAGCATATACATGGATATAAATAATAAATTTGGATGACTAATTCATCACAAATAATTTAAAGGAATAATTAGTAAATATTCAAGTAATTTAAATGCAAGAAAATTAATTTCAAAGCTTTAAAAATTATGAAAAATACTTGTATAAATATTGTAAATTAAATAATGATGTTGAATTACATTATGAAAGTATATATGCTATTTAAAAAAATGTGAGGGCAAAATTAGATATCAACAGGTGCCGGTTCTTGTAATTTCTATGTCGCACGTTCCTTCCTTTTGCTACTGGAAACTGAGATTTCATTCATCTCTTTTGTTGCCGGTTGATCGCCTCTTATTTGCTTGATTTCTTCGGGCGTCGGAAACTTCAGCAATTGGTGATATGTTGAAGGTACAACTTTCATCTTGTGTAACAACGACCTTCATAGGATGATGTTGTATCCCATTTCACCATCTACTACTTCGAAAAGAGTTATTTTCATTACTCCTTCAGTGTTCGTGAGCATTAAAATCTCTCCCCGGGTCGTCACACTCTCAAGGTTGAATCCAACGAGGAGCTTTGTTGCCAGAATAATGCTTCCTGTGAGTTTAGCTTGTTCCAATACTCTCCATTGTATGATATTATCCGAACTTCCTGGATCCACTACAACTCGTTTAATCTTAAAATCTAACACATTTATAGAAATAACCAGTGCATCATTGTGTGGTAATATTAATTCGTCTGCGTCCTCCTCTGTGAAAGTGATATCGTCTTCCCGGAGTCCTTTATTATGAGTTATTAATACTTTCGTCTTTTTCGCTGCAGAAAAGGTGACCCCGTTAATCTCATTCCCCCAAAGATCATATTGATCGCTTAGCATGAGGTTTCTTCTCCTACTTTCGAGGGTTCCACATTGTCTTTGTTACGACCATAATTGTTCTTAGTTCGACCGCTCAAGAATTCTTTGAGGTGACCATTCTTCAATAGGTGTTGCCACTTCTTATCGGAGATTTCGGCAGTCCCCTATTCGGTGGTCGTTCGTGTATTGGTAAAAAAAAGAGTTTCACACGTAAACCAGCTTTTGACAACTCAGCTAGTCATGTAGACACAAGAAAACGCGACAGCTGGACGTGACTCCTTGAAGAGATACGGTACAAAGAGGCACGGTTCAGTAAACCCATGAACTTATCAGCCACAGGAAACTCAACTTGATCAAAACAGGAGAGAGGCACGGTAAAAATGAATCTAGACAAAGCTACGAGCAGATTCAGGGACCCACAATTGATTACTCGAACGTTATGTAACTGAACCCCAATTACCGTTATCCTTTGTAACGCCTCATTAATGTCATAATTAGTCATTAATGAGTAACCATATCAAGAACCGTACGTTATAAGAATTTCCTATATAAGGGAGATGAATACAACTTGTAAAGGCATCTGATTCTCGAATACAATCAACATCGATCTTTTATTTCTGCAATATTGTTTATTATTCATTTTTCCCATTATCTTGATTATCAGTAACCCGTATTCATATTAAAAATAAGCTTTAGTCAAAGGGTCTAATTCTTTGGTTAAACAAATTGGTTCCGTTACCGGGAATCTGATAATCTTTGTTTACTTTCCAAGTGATATCCTTTGAATTATGTCAAATCCCAACGACAACAACCAGCAAAGAAGTGGAACCCCAGTTGCATCACCTTCAGGAACCCCACGTGGTTCGAGGCAACAATCCCCAAAAAGATCCAATAACAACAATGGTAATAATGATCAAACTGTGGAACAAGATCGTGTAAAGCAAATGATTGCAGAGTATGTGAGCTAAGCTTTGCAAGAATTTGCGAGAGGATTACCGGTAGCGTTGCCTACACCGCCGACACCACCTCCCAATAACACCATCACCATGGAAAATCCTCAATCTGGATTGGCAAACTCAGTAAGAGGAGATACTCCTGATGAATCTCTCGAAAGGAGACTAGGTATATCTAATAACTCAGAATTACAAAATTTACTGCTAACCATGCAGAAACAGATGAAGGAGCAGAACGATCGCATCGAACAAATTCCTGGTGTACCACCTGTCATCAAAGGCATCGATGTTGATAGATATTCTCAACAACCTTAGAAGCCAATTGTGGCACCTTTGCCTATACCCAAAAAGTTTAAAATGCCTGACATTCCCAAATATGATGGAAAAACTGACCCACCCGACCATGTGACTGCTTTCACTACTGGGGTAAAAGGCAACGACTTAACGAAACAAGAGATTGAATCAGTCCTTGTCAAAAAATTTGGGGAAACACTTACCAAAGGGGCTCTAACCTGGTATTCTCTTCTCCCTGAAAATTCTATTGACTCTTTTGCTGAGCTTGCAGATTCGTTTATAAAAGCACACTCTGGTGCACAAAAAGTTGACAAGAGAATGGAAGACATATTCAAAATAAAATAAGGAGACACGGAACTACTCCGTGAGTTTGTAGACAGGTTTCAATGAGAAAGAATGTAGTTTCCCAGGGTGCCTTATAATTGGGCAGCTATGGCATTTGCAAGCAACTTGAACGATAAAAGCTCAGAAGCCACCATGCGACTTAAGGAGAATCTAAGAGAATTCCCCGCCACAACATGGAACGATGTATATAACAGGTACAATATTAAACTCAGAATAGAAGAAGATATCATTGCTCGCTCCAAAGATANCGGATTCCAGATTTTTACAAGGTGAAGTAGAAAATTTGTTAAAACAGGGCTATTTAACAGAATTTTTAGTGATAAAGGTAAATAAGCATACATGAGGAACATGCATGAGCCCCAAAATCCTCCTTCTTCAAAATGAACCGTTAACGTAATAGACGGGGGTGAAGAAGTAAACAGAATGATTTGCAAAACAACCACAAAGTTCACAATTACACACGGGAAACATGCTCGTGAAGAAGACGATATAACCTTCGATGATGCAGATAGTAGCGGATTAATGCTTCCACATAACGATGCTCTGGTAATATCTTTACTTATTCATGACACTAACGTGAAAAGAGTGTTGATTGATCCAGGCAGTTCAGTCAATATCATTTTGCTAAGAGTCGTGGAAGAAATGCTGCTGGGGGATCAAGTAATCCCAAAAGCACGAGCCATATCAGGGTTTGATAACTCTACAATTATAACAAAAGGAGAAATTGAGCTTAGCACTTATGATGAGGGGGTGATCAAAAGATCTAGGTTCCAAGTCATCGATACTCACATGGCTTATAACGTGATCATTGGAAGACCATGGATCCACGACATGAAAGCTATACCTCTACCTTGCATCAAGTAATTAAATTTCCCGCTGAATGGGGGATTGAAGAAATCAAAGGAGATCAACAGACCGCAAAAAATATAAATTATGTGGTACACTACAACAAGAAAATAGAGGTGGAAGAATACGAGATAAGGAAGTCTCCCAAGCAGGTATCACCGCCCAAACAGGCAGGGAAGAAATTACTGCTCAAATAGGTACGGAAGATATCATTGTTGAAACAGGTAAGAAAGAAAATGCATACGAGAAGGAAAATCAAGTTACCATGGAAGGTATACTATACCACACAGAAACAGATTCCAAACCGGACGTTATTCGTGAACTGGAGGAAGATGATAACATAAAAACAACTACGGAAGAGCTCGAAGCTGTTCCATTATCCGAACAAAAGTCTGAGCAGAAAGTGTATATAAGCACGAGGCTAGACTCCGCTCGAAGAGGTAAGTTAATTGGTTATTTAAAGGCTAACGCAGACTGCTTTTCATGGTCCCACTCAGATATGGCAGGCATTCCACCACAAGTGATGACTCATAAACTAAATGAAGATCTATCCTTCGTACCTGTTAAATAGAAGAAAATAAAGCAAGGACCATTCAAGAACCAAGTGGTTGACGAAGAGGTACAAAAACTCTTGAAGATTGGTTCGATACGAGAGGTAACATACCCTAACTGGTTAGAAAACACCGTGGTAGTACCTAAAAAGAATGGCAAGTGGAGAGTATGCGTAGATTATACTGATTTAAGNGGTTATAATCAGATTAAAATGGATCCTCTAGACGAGGAAAAAACCTCCTTTATCACGAATAGGGGGACTTATTGTTATAAAGTCATGCCTTTAGTCTTAAAAAATGCTGGAGCCACCTATCAAAGGTTAGTGACCAAGATGTTCCAAAAATATCTGGGCAAAATGATGGAGGTTTACATTGATGACATGTTGGTAAAATCAACACAAGCACAAGGCCATTTCCAGCACCTCTCTACTGCTTTTGATATTTTATGCAGGTATAATATGAAGTTAAATCCAGAGAAATTGGAGTGCAATCATGCAAATTTTTGGGTTTCCTTGTATCAAACAGAGGAATATAGGTAAATCCCGCTCAAATTAAAGCCATAGAGGAAATACCTGATGTCTTAACAAATAAAAAGGAAGTCCAAAGACTGACGGGGAGAATAGCAGCTTTGGGTAGGTTTATTTCTATATCTTCCGGAAAAAGTTTTAAATTCTTCTCAGTTCTCAAAAAGCAGAATCAGTTTGAATGGACTGAAGAGTGTCGGCAAGCCCTCAAGAACCTGAAGATTTATCTATCGCAACCACCACTGATTTCAAAGCCAAAAGAAGGGGAAAGATTGTACATCTACCTGGCTGTCACAGAAATTGTTGTACGTGCAGTATTGGTAAGAGAAGAAAAAGGTAAACAATCACCAATCTATTATGTAAGTAAAACTTTGCTAGATGCTGAGACTAGNTGCAATTAAGTCTCAAATACTAGCTGATTTTGTTGCTGACTTTAGTAATAGCATTGTATCTGAAGTAGAAAAAGAGTTACAACTCTTTAACGATGTTAATCCATGCCTATGGACCTTGTTCACCGATGGTTCTTCAAATATAAAAGGCGCCGACTTAGGAATAGTCTTGATATCACCCGCAGGTGAAAAGACACGGCAAGCTATAAAGTGTTATCCTATCACTAACAATGAAGTAGAGTACGAAGCTGTTATTGCAGGGCTTGAACTTGCACGAGAGCTCTCAATCGAACAAATTGTGATCAACAACGACTCCCAACTGGTAGTAAATCAGATACAGGGGACTTACATCGCT